>CM067494.1:20773828-20808000 GCA_034552555.1 Semaprochilodus insignis
TATTCAAAGCTTCACCCTGGGTGTGGTAGTGGGGGGATGTTCTGCATCCGATTCCTGTATTGAAAGCGTCTGCTTCACCTGTTGTAAAATCCAACTCTCCAGGACAGCTGCTTTCCTTTGCAGTTCGATTGGCACTCACAACATGGCTTCACTCCATCTACCAGGCCCACTACCCTCTCTTAGCAGCAGGCTAGGGAGTAATGCATGCACAGGTTAACCAGCGCGTCACAGCGATCTCCAACGAAGTACGAAGGTGCAGATGAAGTGTATTGTGACATCGCTGTAAATAATTAAATTTTTGAAGAGAAGAAATGTTTATGTTGGGCTGTTTTAAGTTCATTTATACAAGGACTTTTACTATGAAAAGCTTGAATACAGGTGGAGTGGTGGGTTTTCTGGAGTACAGCAGGGCTGTTAGCACTGGAGAGGCTGTGTTTCTTCTTGCTGTGATTGGTGTTGTTTACATAAAGCTGCGTTAAGGACCATAACCTTGAGCTTCTCCTGAGACCTTCTAAGCAATGTATCCTTCTGGGTCGTTGTGGGGTGCTGGGGCCTATGCCAGCTCCCATTGGGCAGAACCAAGACCCCCAAACATTGCTAGTTTGCAGTTTACATATTGATAGGCTACACTTAGCCAACAAAAAAATACTTGCCCAACAAATGAATTTCTGAATAGTTGAGTATTCGGGCCCAGCCCTAGTTAGGACAGCAACAATATGACTAATTAATATATAATTGAATGTACGTCTATGATGGGGGTTTCTGCCAACTAAATTATGTTCTAATTCTACTGGAAGCATTATGAAATTAACAGAAATGCCTCACCATGGTGAGGTAAAACAGGAGAACATTAAAAGACCAACTCAGCAGAAAGTGAAAGTGAAAGTGAGACTGATGTGCCAAGACGCATTTGGTGTTTAGTGTTGCAGTGGAGCTATGAGGCTAATGTAAAGCTTATACCTCCGCAATTAGTATCATCCACACTGCATCAAATCATCCGGAGCTGTTAATGAATCAGAAACAGACTTGTTTATTTAAAATTGTCTATAACACAGATAAACAGATAAGTGTTTGTTTGTTTGCTAAACGAGTAGCAGCAGCATGTTGAAGCCTGAAATGTCTGTGTTCTGTAGACTGATGGCATTTAGGGAAGTGTGATAGTGTATGATAGCTAAAGAAAGACTCTTCCTTCTGTTACAATCTCTCTCTCCACAGTGCATTCAGAAGAGTGTAAGCATGCAGTGTGAAGCACATCACACACAGCCTGCACTTCTTCCTCATTATTTACTATTTGTACCCTCACACACACACACACACACACACACACACACACACACACACACACATGCACACACGTGCACACTCACTCTGCTGCACTCTGTAAGCCCACCTTTCAGTCCTCTCAGTAGAAAGACAGCCTAAAGCCACAAGAGAAAGATAGATAGATAGATAGATAGATAGATAGATAGATAGATAGAGGCAGGGATGAGAGTGAGAAAGTGGGAAAGAGAGGAAGGGAAAGAGCAAGGGAGGGAAATTGGGTACAGAGGGAGAAAGGGAGTGGGGGAAGAGAGAATAAGGAGAAGAAAGATGAGGTAAACTGGAAAAGAGAGATAGAGGTAGGAAAAAAGAAAAAGTGGGAGGGAAAGAGAAAAAGGGGACGCATTAGAGAAAGAAGGATAGGAACAGAGATGAAGGAGAGAGAAAGAGAGAAGGAAGGAATGAGGCATACATGAATAAAAAATGAAAGAGAGAATGTGAGGCAGTGGAAGACAGAGGGAGAGAAAGAGGAATGAAAAGTAAAGAAGCGAGAGGAAAAGAAGGGGAGAATAAGGGAGGAAAGGGGGAGATATAAAGAAAGAGACAGTAGTAACAGAGTAAGAGAGAAAGTGAGAAAGAAAGAGAAATTTATAGAAAATGAGTGAAAGAATGAGGCAAAAAGTGAAGGAGTAAGAGAGACTGAGAAATTGGGAGACAAAAACAAAACATAAGATGAAAGAGAAGAGACGGTAAGAAAAGGTAAAAAAGAAAGAAAGAGAGAGGGAAAGAGATAGAAAGTAAGTGAGAATAAAACAGAAAATGGGAAACAGAGAGAAACAAACAGAGAGTCAGAGAATACAAAGGAAAGTAATACAAAGAATAAAAAAGAGAAACAGAAAAGAGGGAGAGAAAGGGAAAGAAAGAATGAAATAATGAGGAAGAAAAAGGAAGAATAAGAGATAAAAATGAAAGACAATGAGAAAAGAGAAGAAAGACAAAGAAAATAGGATCGGAAGAGAAAGAGACAGAAAGGAATGTGAAAAATATAGAAGGGGATGAGAGAGAAAACAAGAGAGGAAGAGAGTCAACAAGAGAGACCAAACAATACAGAGGAAGAGAGAAAAAGAAGAGTATAAAATGAGTAAGAGATAGAGAAAAGAGGAGAAGGAGAAAATGAAGAATAGAGAATGTCAAAAGAAATTATTAGAGAAACAGAGAAAAAGAGTGACAGAAGGTCAAAGAGAGAACGTGAGATGACAGGTTAAGAGAGAGAGAAGAAGAGAAAGAGAGAAAAGAACATGGCAGGGAAAGCTCCGATTGGCTGGGGTGGTGAGCGGACAGGCAGATTGATTGGTCGATTAATGTAAAGCCCCCGCAGGTGCTGATTAATCAAGCTGATGTAAACCTGAGTGATCTGAAAGGAAAGCCGGCTGACTGACGCACTGCGAGTCGTAAGCCAGCAGCAGTCATTCACACGGACGCTGTGAAGGGATGCAGACCTGGTTGCTCTGATTGATTAGCCGATATGCTGATGAAGTGAGGTGGAGTCTTTTCCTTCAGCCTGCCTCCACTCGCTCTGTCCTGCCCCAGCGTTTACCCCGGGTCTGTGATCCCCCCAGCCCAGCAGGGTCCATTACATGCGCCTGTGAATAATGCATGTGCAGGCTGCAGAAGCATGGTGAGCAAACATGTGTACTCATGTTTTATTCGGATGGAGTGAGCGGAGACAGACAAGTGCGCTCAGAGACCTGACAGTGAGCATACACCTGCTGTTGGCCCAGGCTCTGTATAGACTGATGTTGGGGGCTTCCAAAGGACCTATGCGCCTGACAACACATATATACTGTACACACATACACTGTAAACTCACACACAGACATGTATGGATCATTGCACTGAATTAGCTCAGACCTAGAGTTCATAACATATTTCAGACTTTCATCTGACCTGGACTTCAGTGACACTAGACCTTACTTATGTTTCAGTAGTGACTGTTTCACTAGTAACTGTTTCAGTAGTGACTCTTTCAGTAGTGACTGTTTCACTAGTAACCGTTTCAGTAGTGACTGTTTCAGTAGTGACTGTTTCACTAGTAACTGTTTCAGTAGTGACTGTTTCACTAATAACCGTTTCAGTAGTGACTCTTTCAGTAGTGACTGTTTCACTAGTAACCATTTCAGTAGTGACTGTTTCACTAATAACCGTTTCAGTAGTAACTGTTTCAGTAGTGACGGTTTTACTAGTAACCGTTTCAGTAGTGACTGTTTCAGTAGTGACTGTTTCACTAGTAACTGTTTCAGTAGTGACTGTTTCATTAGTAACTGTTTCAGTAGTGACTGTTTCACTAGTAACCGTTTCAGTAGTGACTGTTTCACTAGTAACCGTTTCAGTAGTGACTGTTTCACTAATAAACCATTTCAGTAGTGACTGTTTCAGTAGTGACTGTTTCAGTAGTAACCGTTTCAGTAGTGACTGTTTTACTAATAACCGTTTCAGTAGTGACTGTTTCACTAATAACCGTTTCAGTAGTGACCGTTTCAGTAGTGACTGTTTCACTAGTAACCGTTTCAGTAGTGACTGTTTCACTAATAACTATTTCAGTAGTCACTGTTTCACTAGTAACCGTTTCAGTAGTGACTGTTTCAGTAGTGACTATTTCACTAGTAACTGTTTCAGTAGTGACTGTTTCACTAATAACCGTTTCAGTAGTGACTGTTTCAGTAGTGATTGTTTCACTAATAATCGTTTCGGTCGTTCGGTGTATTCTAACCTCTTGTCAATCAGGTTAGTTAATTTAAAATCAGGTAGTTAATAAAATGAAGAGTAAATAAAATGATGGCTGAATATCTTGGCAATTGACATCCTGAAATGTTATGCGGCATGTATAACATGCTGAGCAGGTCCAATTGTCTAAATTGACTGTGTACACTGTAGTGTTTCCCTTCAATGGAACTGAGAGGTCTAGCCCAAATCCTGAACAACAGCCTTTAGTGCAAGTTCTGCCAAGAAGACTCCAATCCTACGTCACTCATTCATTTATTACTCCAGCCAATTGCAGTCTGCCATCTTCCTTTAAAAGGATTCAGCTTACGTTTTGCTGCTTTCAGGTGCTGACATTCAACATTCTCCTCCTTCCCGCCCCCACCACCACTTTGGTCCCTCTCCTTTTGTCCAGGGAGTAAGCTTTGCTCCTGCTGTCCATATTCAGCAGGATCTGTGAGGGTCTGGATGCTTCAAAAACGCGCCAAAAACTCTTTATTCCTTAAGAAATGTTATCCTTCAATTATACACCTTATCGAGCATTAAATATAATTTTCCATCAATTTCGCCTTTTGAGTCTTTCTGGCATAATTATTCCTCCTCTACCAAACTTTACTGCTGGCACTATGCATTCTGGTAGGTAGAGCTCTCTCATCCACCAGTCATCAGCCCAGTGGTGGTATACTTTACAACACTTGAGCCAACATGTGGCATTGCGCATAGTGATGTTTACGCTTACATGCAGATGCTCAGCTGTGGAACTGCTACAGGCCTCACTCTAAGTTAATGTGTTCTGCTGCTTTGCGGCTGAGCAGTTGTTGCTCCTAGACACTTCCATTCCACATTAATAACACTTACAGTTGTCCAGGGCAAGTCTAGCGGGCATTTCATAAACTTGCTTGTGGTAACAGCGGCATCCTATGGTAGTACCACATTTAAAGTCACTGAGCTCTTCACTGAGCTCTTCTACTAATGTTTGTCTATGGAGATTGCATGGCTTTATACACCTGTAGGCAAGCCGCACCAGTGATAGGTGTGGCTGAAACACCTGAACTAATTAAGTCCCACAAACATTTGGCCATATGGTGTATTTGGAAATGTATTTCTAATGACCACTTGTGATTGGAATTCATGACTGGATCTCCCAGTGCAGGTGGTGTAAAGGTGGTAACCAATGTGTACTCCTTATCGACTGTAACAGCAAGAAAAGACAAAGGTAAAAGCTGTGCAAGTTTAGACGTTACACTATAAATGTTATGTGGTCATATTTATCTCTGGCCACCTCAAAAGGTGATTTGCACCAGTGGACCACAATGCACTTTCACACTGGACTACGTTCATACTTCACCTTAGCACAGTCCAGTTAATATTTAATTTTATTGGTAGGTGTGATCAAGGCCAAAGAAAGGTCAAAACAAGACATGAACAGCAAAAACTCTCTATTCACAACCAAGTTAGCAGGCTACCTTGTAGTAAGATTGCAGTGCATAAACACCAATGAGCTCAGTGGTGCACAAGCCAGTCACTGGCACTGGTCTACAGGGATAAAAAGTGATGCGGTTACATGAGTCACCCTTCAAATTCTCCACAAGTGGGTAAGTGCATGTGTAGCACAGACCAAGAGAAGACGATAGACCTGAAAGCTTAAGCTCCACAGTAAAGAGGTCCAGCGCTTGAGGAGTATTTTACTGGCATGGTTTCTGAAACGTGAAACAACTTTAAAGGCTTCAGACACTCAAATTATATGTTGCTACTGCTTTTTACTTCTGACTGGTTGTGATGAACTGGATTCGAAATGATCTAGGGATTAGCTGCTTTAACAATGTGGCTGAAAATCGCCAACAACTGCGTTTATGAATGGAGTAGAATGCAAGTGCACAGGTCACCACTGCAAGCTAATAACAGAAGAGGCCCCACCAATCCTCTCTAGCCACCCACTTATCATTGATGACCACTGTTTTTTCCCTCAGCGGAGGGCTCCATGCATGGAGAGAAGGATAGAGATGAGTGTGTGTCTGTGTGGCTAGGCGACTGAGCGCATGAAATGGCAATTAAACCGCGATGACCCCGTCACCCCTGCAGGTCGCATACTGTCACAGCGCTGGCTGGAAGGAAGAATGCAGGAGCAGGAACGCAGGCAGGCGGAGGCATACATGATACGATGTAATCCTCCAACAGCTTTGGCTCCGAGTGTCTGAGTTGGATCTCTGTGAATATAAATATACACTCATTATCAAACAAATACTCACACAAATAGTTGCATCCAAAGGGAATCAACCAACAGGAATGAAACTTGGTGAGTAGGTTTAACACTTGGTTGTGCATGTGACATAAACAAGGACAGGCCTTATCACTGTACCTGACTGACCCAACAGCCACGATTGCGGACATTCAGTGAATAGTGATGCTCTCCATGAGTCATCCTGTTAGTACCAGCACCATTGGCAGACGGCTGCAAAACACAGGACTACATGCACACAGACTGTTACGACGACTGACCTTAACACCACATCACCATCACCAAAGTCTACAATGGTGTTGTGCCAGACTGTCATGGAGTGACTCAGAATGGCAGCAGGTCTTCTTCAGTGATGAGTCCCGCTTTTGTCTTGGTGGAGACAACCAACAAATCCGTGTGTCAAGCCACCGTGGTCAGCACCAAGATGAATGACTTGTTGTCACGTGTCACACATCCAGAAGGCCAGAAGGCCTGGTGTCACTCCACCTCCACCCCTACCACGAAATCTGCAGGAACTGTGTGAGAATATTCACCTTCTTTTGATAATGGGTATATAATTCTAGGATCCAGCCAACTGGCCCATGAAGTGATCGATCAGCTAAATATCAAACTGAAATAATTCTTTTTGTAAATTGCTTTCCATCTGCTAAGACATGAGGTTTACAGCTTTAGTTTTGCACTAAAGAAACAAACACCAAACATGCTTTCACAGACTAAATGTGGGGTAAAAGGGAAACCATATACGTTCATTTTTTAAGCATATTGTTGCAACCCAGTTCCACTTGTGTATATAAACAAGGGGCCGTCACCAGGGAAGCTGAGCGTGTTGGGACACCCAGGGCTGGTAACGACGCCTTACACTCCTCTTTAAGCACCACAACAAGCACTTACGCTGACAGGCCGCTGACAGACATATGCACAGTCAGGGCTTAATGGGGTGACAACCCAATCTTAGGTGTATTTGCTCCAGTCCAAGAGACACCTGGGCTCTGATTGTTCAATCAAGCTAGGGTTTAAACTGTAATCCAATTTAGCCACAAAAAGGTGTATTCTACCAAACAAGACACATTATAGTGACTCTGATTAGGGACGTGCATTCTCATTAATTTTGATATACAAGGATTCGCAAGAGTAAAGGAATGGGTATTTGGTTGACTGTGGTAAACTAGTACACTGGTGCTAGCAGGCAAGAAAACAGAAGAAGAACCAAGCACAAAAGCAGATCACAGAGATGTATATTTGGAAAAACCTAATTATTACAAAACAGTAAAAGGAAAACCCTTTGGTCACTGCTCCTGAGTAACAGAGAGTGCTAATGAGCTAACAGGAAGGCTGTTTATGCTTGTAGTTTGGTTCCCTTGGTCTGTACCAAATCAGAAAATGATACGTTATTGCATTTTAATTTAGTTCATACTTACATATTTAACATCGAGTCAAAAGACATACACAAAAGCCATACAAGTCAAAAGTCAAAACTGGACGAAAGTACACAAAACATGTAGTTGAGTTAAAGTGGATATGTACAGAGTAAGATATTCCTCCAGTAAAAGTAGAAGTTCCTCCCTTTAGACCTTCACTGGAGTAAAAGTACTAAAGTATTTACCATCAAATGTACTAAAGTAGCATGATTTATTATGTCTCTAATGTCCTATTATCATTTCTGGAACAAGACTCTTTATCAGCTCATTCTGACTGAAGAGACTCTAGTGTCACTCTCAGTCCACCAGTCTTTAATAGAAGGTCATGAATTAGTCTGACACTGATGTCTATTCAAATGATCATAAGCACAAAACACTGAAGCAGAATAATTTCCATTAGCTAGAACCAAGCTCTGTCCAAATGGTCAAAACAAGCTCAGAACACAGTGACCACTGTACCCTGGTTGGTGGACTCGCTTCACAGTTCTTTCGTTTGTACAAGTTTTTATGCACACATAAGCCAAAGGGAAGAACGATTTTGGCCATAATGTAGTGGAGTAAACAGGAAGATATTAGAGTTTAAAATGTAGTGGAGTTAAAGTTACACCAACACACTACTTACAGTACACTAACACATTACACTTACTGAGTTACTGTACACCAACACACTACTTACAGTACACTAACACATTACACTTACTGAGTTACTGTCCACCAACACCATACTGACAGTACACTAACACATTACACTTACTGAGTTACTGTACACCGACACACTACTTACAGTACACTAACACATTACACTTACTGTGTTACTGTACACCAACACACTACTTATAGTACACTAACACATTACACTTACTGAGTTACTGTCCACCAACACCATACTTATAGTACACTAACACATTACACTTACTGAGTTACTGTACACCAACACACTACTTACAATACACTAACACATTACACTTACTGAGTTACTGTACACCAACACACTACTTACAGTACACTAACACATTACACTTACTGTGTTACTGTACACCAACACACTGCTTATAGTACACTAACACATTACACTTACTGAGTTACTGTCCACCAACACCATACTGACAGTACACTAACACATTACACTTACTGAGTTACTGTACAGCAATACACTACTTATAGTACACTAACACATTACACTTACTGAGTTACTGTACACCAACACACTACTTACAATACACTAACACATTACACTTACTGAGTTACTGTACACCACTGATGATTGGGCAGATTTTATGATGTACAATAACTATGATGACGTCCAACTTTCTGAATCATGCTGCTCTCTGTTTTATCTAGGCTCATTGTTTTCTCTGCCTTGTGATGTTAGAGCAATTAGCCACAGGACTGCCTGCATTATTGTGGTTTTGTGTGAAATCCCTCACTCAAGTGACTTTCTGCTTTTACTAAACAGAGAAACCTTGCTGCCTTAACACATCACATTGTGTGCAGCCAAATGCATATGTTGAGTATTTTATAATGGCTTCATACTATATGTTCCATGGCCTCGTTTAAAAAGTAGAACTATCCCTTCTATAATTACTGATTCAAAGCTTGTGACGAGATGATAAAATACTCGCAAGTGTTAAAACAGCATCAGAAAGTCTTTGGTTTATTTATGTGTCTCGGGTATGTATGGCATTCATACTTCAAAAGAAACAGAGTTTGTTTTATAGCAAACTGAGACCAACTTGATCTGCTTATTTAGCATGTACCAGAGTTTGAAGAATTCTTACATGCTCTAACAAACCGCACTCACAGAGCATTTGCACCAGGGTTTGTTTTAACTGAACAAACCTGCCAAATCTACATGCACCGTAACACTTTTCGTGCACTGCTGGTCAGCTCGCCCTGCCCCATTCTACTACAAGGTCTGCCCCCACACCACACACCACTGTGGCTGTTCTCACAATGGCATCACTTATGCCGTATCAGTATGAGCTAGAGGTCAATCCTGGAAGTCCGGTGGAACAAGGTGATAGACCAGATCCACTTTTACAAGCTAGAGCAGGATGCTTCAGAATAATACCTTTTTACTGTTTTACCCCTCTGTGTGTTATGTTAGGGTGGACCAAACATACCAGTAGGTGGGCAATAAGGATTGTGTTACAAGATGATGTCACCTTGTAACAGGGAAAAGGGCGGGAATTCCAATGAGGCGATTCAGACAGCTGAGAAAAGAGGATTCTGTGGGAGAGAGTTTCTCCCCCACTCATGTTCCATTTTATCAAAGTGTTATATAATATACTCACTTAATAATAAATATGAAGAGGACTGTAGCACTTAACAGCTACAGCTTAACAAACTCCACAGGCCAGTAGACATGATGTCCCCTTTCCAATGATCCCTGGTTTATATTGCTAGCCTTAAGGACAATTGCCAGGCTATTTAGCTGTTTTCTTCTCTGAGGTATCAATGTTATCAGTGTCATAATCATCTGTTCATGTAATGGTAATCAAGTTTCTCTAGAATCGCTAAGTCGAAATATTTGCAATTTAGCAACCCATTTAACAGCATTTCACTGAACTGTTGGCCTATGTACTTGTGATTCAACATAGCAAATAACTTATTGGACAATAAATGAGTCACTCTGCGTGTTTAAAGTGGTAGCAAATTCAGGCTCCTGCAGATGGTGCTGCATGAGGATAATGGGTCTATTAATATGCAGGTGTGCAATGGGATTCATAAACTGGGAAGAGGTGGTACAGTGCAGTGAATGTCTTGTTCAATGTGTGTAAAATGGCTCCAAAGCAGATGTTAATGATGGGCTAAAAGGAGTGACTGCATTTGGGCATGCCAAAGGCCATAGTGTGAAGGAAGTAGCTGAATTTGCAGGTGTATGGAAGCGTACGGTCATATGGGTCTACCAGCAGTGGCTAAAATCCCAGTCACCAGGAAATTCTCTTTAGAATTATGCCAGGGAAGGCATGTATGAAATCCGGCCCAACTGCTCAATTATTTGATGGAAGAGTTTCTGAACAGTGATGTGGCCTACATCCAGAAACTTGTCCAGTCCATGCCAAATCCAATCACAGCTGTTATCTGTGCTGGTGGAGGTATTACATACTATTAGGGGTGTTTCAGTCACAGGTGACTCATTTTTGTTGGTGAGCTTACCTGAATAATGAATTCAGTATTTGAATACTGGCACTTGGGATGGTTAACTGAGTACCTGTGCTTATCCCTAATTCATAGCATCAACATGGTAGCTGATTTAATTGGCATAGATCATCTACATTTAGAAATCTACATAAAGAGTTCCTTTCAGAAATTTCACAAAAACTACAAATTAATTGGTTTGTGAGTGAATCAGTTAAAATTGCCGGGGTTCTGATGGGCATCTGCAATCACAGATGACCTCTCGTGAACATGAGCAGATAATATCCACATACAGTAAGCTACTGGTTGGTTATCAATTTGATGTAATGATAACTGTTTGATAAAACAGAAAGCAGTCATTCAGTATTTAAAACTTAATTACATTATTATTCAGATGTAGCGTTAGTTTTAAATGGCTAGATTGGTGTTAATACTTCAAGCAAAATGTTTAGCTGGCGCTGGGTGCGAATTAGCATTCAGATTTTATTCAGCTTCCCTGAAAGAAGGAGGACGATCTGTTGATGTGCAGGTTAAAGAAAGTGCCTTTATATTTATTTATGAAAATGCAGAGCCATAAGTCTGTTGTGCTACATGGATCAAAGTTTCTATTGAAATCCAATGAAACGTCTTTCACAAACACCAAAAAAAAAATGAGGATTAATCACTGATGCATGACCTTAATGACCCATAGGTGGTTTTTCAAAGTGACGAAATGTTCCAGAACACAATGACAGGCTGCCTCGCCGCGCTTCTGTCGCTTATTAAATTATTCCCTCAAATCTGTTTGATGATTTTTTATTATTCACACTGTACTGAAATATTAAGGCCTTGAAAAGCCCTTCACGCTACTTCAAAAAAGCAGAGGAGAGAACGCTGAAAAGAATTTGCCAAAACAGGCCATGAACTTAAGAGCCTGGAATTCAGGGGTCAATCTCGACTGAGAATTTGTTTATAAAGAGGCAAGGCTAGGTTAACGTATGGCGTGCATCGCAAGGCACCCATCTCAGTCCGGGAAAATCTTTTTTTGCTTATAGGACACTTTCTTTTTTAGCTGTAGTGTAATTACATGTTCCATGTAAACCATACATTCAACCACCGACTAAGCTCACTTGAATAATCTCAAGATATAATGGAACCACACTTGCGCAAAAAAAAAAATGCGACTTTCCATTTACACACACTTCGCTTGGATTCGGCAGAGGTAGGCTGATGTCCCGGAGCGGTATGTTGATTCAAAATGTCTCATCCCATCAATTACATATTGACAGTGTTAACTATAGAACATTTAAATGTGACAGACTCTCGACAAGAGTAAATTAAATTTGTGGCACATTCAAAGGCTCGGGCCTTCAGGGGTGGCGAGGCTGCTATTGTGTGTTTCCTCAAGGCAAAAGGAAAAAAGAATCTCTATTGCTTCTCTCTCGCTCTCTCTCTATCTGTATCTTTCTTTCTCATTCACTCTTTCTCTCTCTCTCTCACCCCCCCACCCCTGAGGAATAGAATGGATCATCCCCAGTCTTCTTCTTTCAGCAATTACTTTCTCTTCCCCTTCTATTGTCTCTATGTTTCCCACTTAGCAGAGGCTCAGGGAAAAAAAAAACCTCCCCCTGCAGCTCTCTCGAACGTAATCCCCCAAGGCCTCGTTCAGTATTAAAACAAGTCTGGCTGACCCGCAGACAAATCTACCAAACAAACAAAATGCTGGAAAGACATGAGCGAGATTAATACAGGACCAGGGGATTCGCATGCACCGTGTATATTTAGAGTAAGAGTTAAAAGGTTATATTACTGTAACCCCCCCGCCCCTCCCCTCCCAACCCACTACCTCCCTCCGAAAACAAAATAAACATTTGATCGAGTCATGCTGAGTACCAAATAAGGGTCATATTCAGACTAATATTATTTCACGTACAAGCCCAGAGAGGATAATGGCCAATTTTATACAGTTCTGCTAAGATGAGCTGTTATAATGCTTTATAATGTAGTAAACTGACACGCTTGCAATTCATTCACCCGGGAATCTATGTAGATGAGATAAAGTGTTGGTGCAAAAAAATTTGAACACTTTTAAAGCTGTATATTCGGTTGGTTTAAACTCACTGCATAAATACATAAAGAAACTTCAGAATACAATCTGAGGAATCAGAGATTACAGTAAGTTAGAAATTGGTCCCTCTTTATATTAAGTGTAACTATGTAGTTACACATTAACAATGCATGCAATAACAATGTAACTACTAGTGATGTAATACAAATGATTACAGTAGTGCATCAACATTTAAAAGTTTTAAATCAAGTGCTGACACAAGTGTATGTTGATAGTTGTAGCAGTATATTTACACCTATGTAATTACACATGCTTGAGAGTGAATGACTACTGCATCTTGATTGTACTTGCACAGGAAATGCCGACTTGCACAGGAAATCCCAACATTTAGCCAGCTGCAGTAGTATGCTTGTGTTGCAATGTGGTAACTGAATCTTTACTGATTAATCTTTATAGATTCATCTTTATGGAGGTATATGTACATATATGCACACATTTTCATTAACTGCATGAACAGTACTTTTACATATATGTGGGTATTTGCTGTCCACCTAAATACACACCTAATATTAACTATTACACGTTAAATAAGCTGTTACAATGTTCTGTGTTACTACATCTGTAATCTTTCTGTAACAGGTAATACACCACCCATAGTACTCACTGTTGTTGCATGGGCTGTTAATGTGTAACTACAGAGTTATTAGAGACACTTCTAAACAAACAAACAAACAAACAAACAAAGAAACTAAGAAAATAAATAAATAAATAAATAGTTCCTAAATAAAATACTAAGTACATAAAAATATAAAATTGGAACCAGGAAATTGTTGTGTCTGATAAAATTTGACATAATCATGTAGCACAAAATGTATTTGTAACTGCATTAGTAAAGTACAGGTAAAAGTAAAGGTAGAGGTTTTTCTGAGGTCTATTTAAAAAAGGTTTTTGAAGCATTTGGTTAATTTAGCATGTTGCTTGAAAGTGACTAAAAAAACAAACCTATTTAATGTCAATGAACAATATAAAGCCACAATGGCCATCAATTAATTTTTATAATGCAAACTGATGAATCAAAGAATACAGATGAAAAATCTTTTTAAAAAGTTCTAAAAAAAACAGTAATAGTAGTTTTGAAGCAAAAACCTACTTTCTCTCTGTTACTGGAAATAAATGAAAACAAAGTTTTAATTGAAATTAAATAAAAAACTCAAATTTAATTTCAATTGACAATACGACAGCTGTCAGTTTAATTAAAAAAATCAGGTACAGTAGGCAATTTTTCAAGGCCATTTTATGGATGTTTTTTATATTACGATATTGGATTTCTCAGATCAAAAAAGACAACTACCCCACTTCCCATTATCAATACTTCACTACTACAGGCTGAAAAACTGCATGTCTGACAAAAGCACACAACTACAAACTTCCCTGGTATTGTAGATTAAACAAGTCAGAGTGCTGGAAGATCTAAAGCTGCCACTAGGATCGCACTTAGCCAGGCATTACCAATCCAGCAACTAGTCAAAGGTCTGCCGGTTCAAGCCGCCGATTGGTTTCTGCCTTTTAGCAGCGGGGAGGAGGTCTGCAGGGGCATTGAGAGGAGAAGACTAATCGGGCCCTCATGCAGGGCCTTTGTGGCTGGCTGGAGCCCAGCTTCCTGCTCTGAAAGGCTGAAGGTGCCTCTCGTCATTGAGGCAGAGCGCTCCGACAAAGAGAGGCCATGGGAGGAATGCAGCAAATTCAAAGGCAAACTGGTAGATCTGCACTGGTATCAAGCGCACAATAGACCAGTCAAGGATTTCGAAGCATCCACTCGAGGCGCAGTTAACGGCGGGCATACTGTCAATTAAAGGGAGATTTCCATCTCGAGATTGTCATTCCTCCATAGCTAAAGGTCATTGTTGCTCATTGTCATGGGGAATATTTCACTTCAGTGGGAGAATGGAGGGAGCGCACGATAAAAAGCGGGCCCGTATCCGAACAGGCCCGCTCGTGAGCGGCAAAGTCGGAGAAAGAGTTTTCCGTAAGCTCGCGGAGCATCGCTTGAATGTTAATTTGACCAATTTAGATTGCGAAAACCACGCGCGCCATTTCGACAATTGCAGTTCCCTTTGATTAGAGGCTTTTTCGTTAGCTTTCCGAGCATGACTTGAATGTTAATTATGACCGATTTATATTACCAAACCATTTCAACAGCCGCATTGCTGTTTGAGTATTTCTGAAATGCTTTGGAGCAGGCTTTGTGATGAGGCTGAAAAGTTCTTGAGTGTGTGCACATGATTTTTTGTACTTTCGCTGAGTTCCCTCCGCGCAGGCCGCTCCGCAGACACAGTGATAGGCCTTCTGTCAAGGAAAGTACCCTCAAAGCGAGCGCAGAACGTGAACGCTCATTCCTCGCCTCCCCCTCCCCCTCCCCCCAACCTCAACTCTGCCTCCCTACTGCCTCTCTTTCACGCCAAACTCTACATGATGTGCGCCTTGTTGTTCGGCGGTTATCTTTTGTTGCGCCGTGGGCCGATGCCCCCAGAAGTCAAAGTCGATTTCTTTCTTCTCCCAGACAGATACAATCTTGACTAGCCCATTCAGGGGCCGCAGACAGAGTGGCCCGGGCCGGTCTATTATAACGCCTTAATGTGCCCTCCGGCAACATCATCACTGTCGAATCACAAAGGTAATAGTCAGAATTGAATGAAGAGATAGGCCTTTATGCTTTCTTACTCAAACATAATTCTCTTCTTCTGCCATTTTGACACCATCATTCCTTCAACCACCCCCCGACCCACCCCTCCTCCTTTTCTCTCTATTCTCTCTTTCTTTCACACTCACGCCCGGCATAACAATAACTATTTATTTCTTTACCTGCTCCGATACACAATGTTCAACCCCTATTTCTCCTTTAGACGCTTCTTTCCCTGTCGGTCCAGTTCTTCCATTTTGTTTCCAATGCCGAACTTCCAAGGTCAAACGGGACAAACAATGCCACTGGTGTCTGCTCGAACGGTGAACGCCACTGCCGACCACTGCCTTGGTTTCCTAGGCAACCTACCAACCATTAATTTTCAATTAAAGCCGACAAAAGAGATGACAGCTCAGACTCTATGGAAGATGTCAAGAATCTGTATTAATATACGACAAGTGAGCATAATTGTGCCCCCCCCCCACCACATCCACCTTTTTTCTGAAGTCTCATCTATGCTATCAGTGAAATGTGAATGCCGTGGATAATTTGAGGGGCTCACTGCCACTCGGTGTGTTTCTTTTAATGAAGGAGCTTATGATGTATCTTTTTCCAAAATAACACTCATGATTATTTCCTCAGAGTAGCAATTATATTTTCCTTATCAATTCCCGCCATTATTTTCTCCTTCCAAAGTTATCTATATACACAAGTGGTGATTGGCTGGCCAAGAATAATGTAAGGTGCGGAGATGGATTGCATAGGAGGGATGGAACAGATAGGTGGCTAGACGGATGAAGGGATGGGTTTGACAGGTCTGTAGGTAGTGATTTCACGTCTATCACCAAGAGCATCTCATCTCCAGCACGCTGAGTAAAAATAAGACAAACAGATCTTCCATGCAATTATAAATACAAGCAGAGTGTTTAGGCCAAGAAAGTCTGGAAGATGCTCATGAGCTCAGATAAATGAAGATACATCTTCACTTCACTACTACATCAACCTCTATGAGTGGGAACCTTTATGAGTGACTACCCAGAACCAAAAAAGAACACTGTCACTGTCCAAAGAATCTCCAATGTCTTCAAAATGGCAACTTTACAGGAGAGGGCAAAAAACGTATGCAATTTTAATGTAAATCAATGGAACCAGACTTTTTTACAGGCAAGTTTGAACCATTTTTGTTGCTCCATTCATCATGACATTTCCACACAATGTAAACAGCAGCTGCTGTGTTCGAATGATGCATAAAAGTAAAAATCAACAAAAATGCAGATACATGTTTTTCTTTGGACAGCGACGATATAAATGCAATTATTGGTTCGTTTTGTATCACACTTAGCATGCTTGCTGAAATGGTTCAAACTCTTAAAGCAACATCAAGAAGGGACATTTCCCCTTAATGGTATCTAGGTAGATACAGCCAAGCAAGCACTCCAACTCTTTGGACTTCAGGAGGCCTTAAAGGGTAAATTAACCACCAGCATAATTAAGAAGTGACGGTGGACCAATCATGTTTTGATTTACTGTAGGTGGAACCAATTTAGAGAGAACAAACAACACTCCAGACCTTCTGGAAGTTCTTAATATGTTTCTGACCAGGTTTCATTCATGTTTGAGGTTCAAAGTCAGTTCTATGTACTGAACTCTCCTTATTCAACTATGCTAATGTAAATACAGTCTTCCATTCTATGACACCCCAAGGGTTTATATAATTCTTTATATATGAACGGTTGATATGGCAAAAATATACTCATCATCAAAAGAACAGTTGCACCCAGAAGGAAGTGTTGGATTGCAATGCTATTTGGAAAGAAGATAAAGGTTACCAGGAACAATAAATGATGATACATTTAGACTGATACGGGCAATATTTACTTTAACGCAGTTCCTGAAGATTTTGCGGTAGGGGTGGAGTGACACCAGGCCTTCTGGATGCGTGATGCGTGACATCAAACCGCTCATCCTGACGCTGATTACGGTGCCTCCACACATGGACCAAGACAAAAGCGAGACTCGTCACTGAAGATGACCCGCTGCCATTCTGAGTCACTCCATGACAGTCCGACATGACACCATTGCAGTCTTTGGTGACGTTGATATGGTGTTAAGGGCAGTCGTCGTAACGGTATGCGTGCATGTAGTCCTGTATCATGCAGCCGTCTCCCAGTGGTGCTAGCACTAACTGGATGACTCATGGAGGGCATCATTGCTCGCTGAATGTCTGCAATCGCAGATGTTGGCTTAGTCAGGTGCAGCGATAAGGCTCGTCCTTGCTTACATCACATGCATGGCCAAGCGTGAAACTTGAATCTTGATTGTGTCACAATTTCAAACCTGCCCACCAACTTTCATTCCTGTCAGTTGATTCCTTCTGGGTGAATATGCATATAATATAATGAACTACTATGAATATAATAATCTAATTTTGTAAAATTAAATAGAAAAAAAAAATAGAAAACACTATTCTGCTCTTTTTGTAATGAATATGCTATTGGTCAGTGTTCTTGAAGTACTGGTGATGTTCATGACGTTCTCAAATTCTCTGAAAAGCATATTTTGCCATAACTGATCACAAAATAAAAAAATATCATCATATGGCCTACTCCTAATTCTGTACCAAAGGTTTTCCTACAACCATATATCCAAGCCAAGAACCATTTAGGAAGCTTGATTTTTAGAAGGGTTTATTACCAAAAAGCCAGAAAGGTCGCATGCCTCAGGCTTCAATGGTTCTACCTTGAAGAGTATTGCTTGAGCCAAGAGGTACAATTATGTCCTTTTCTTTTCTGATACCACATCCTGTTAGGTAATACATAACAACTTCCTCTGAAATGAGGCCCGGCTCCTCAGAAAACACTGTTTATGCAAAAGAGCATGTCGTTGCATTAGCTTTGTGAAGTCCTAACGGTCACAAAGCTAAAAGAACCTTATCAGGCACAAGCTTCCTTTAAAGAAGAGGGCCTCTCACAGGGTACAGAAAGCAGCTCAGGCCCCGGGCCGGCACAGAACAGAATGTTATCAACCTTTCACCTGTTCGGTTCAATTAGACCCTCGTGAAAGCTGAGCCCTTTTTGCGACGGCTGTTATCAGAACGGTCTGCATGCGTGGAGAGGAAACCGGCGGCGCCTGCAGTTTATTCGCAATGTCTCCGCCTCTGTGGCAGTGTGTTACTGTAGATAACGAGGCGAGACGCGGGCATTGGGCCGCCGACGGCCAGGCCAGACAAACACGCGCGCGGGTCAGACTGCTGACGGCCAAGGGCTGAGGGTCAGTAATGGGGAATTTACAGCAGGTCCGCACAGGCTATTGTCTAAAGTAAAGGAGACATCGACGGGGTGAGTTACAAATGAATTAGAGGTTTGCTGAAAGGGAGTGTCTTGACGTTGAGGAGGAAGGATGGGGCAGGGAGGACACAACAAGGCCGGCTACAGTAGGGACGAGTATATAGCTGCTCTGGGGAGAAGCTGCTGATCTAAGAATAGGCACGCTACAGGCCACAATGAAAACCTGACGTCACATCAGTGCCAAAGGGCAACTTTTACCAACAGATTTCCCATCCATATCACCAAATACAGAAACCCCAGCATGTGAAATGATCTCTAGGCTGTTTATTCAGCGTATAATCTTAGAGCTTATAACCAGGAAACAGCCTTGAATTACATAGCAGTCACTATGAAACTAATATATAATATACACTTATCATCAAAAGAATCGTTCAACTGACAGGAATGAAACCTGGTGGTTAGGTTTGACATCGTGAGACATGTGAATGATTCAAATGTCACCCTCGGCCACATATGTGATGCAAACAAGGACGGGACTTATCTCTGTACCTAACTTACCCAACAGCCACAATTGCGGACATTCAGCGAGCAGTGATGCCCTCCGTTAGTCATCCCATTAGTGCCAGCCCCATCGCCCAATGGCTGCATGACGCAGGACTACATGCATGCAGAGCATAATGACTGCTGCCCTTTGCAGTTTTTGGCAATGCTGACGTGGTGTTAAGGGCAGTCATCGTAGCGGTCTGCGTGCATGTAGTTCTGCATTGTGCAGCTGTCTGCCAATGGTGCTGGCAGAGTCCAGAAGGCCTGGTGTCACTCCACCTCCACCCCTACCACAAAATCTGCAGGAACTGTGTGGGAATGTTCAAGCTGCATGGGATAGATTATTGCCAGGCGCCATTAGAACCCCCTACAGTTCCATGCCGAGACGTATGCATGTTGTGTCAGTATGCCACGACACCATATTGAGAGACACTACTTCTGTATGTGTAGCTCAATAAATATATCAGCCTATATCAGTCAGATATTGCAAAAGACTCCACTATGCAAATGGCCCCTTTCCATAGGCCCCAGGGCCGTTTCTAGCTATAAGTTGTGCAAACAATTGCTTAGGGCGCCTGGGCCAGCACTGGGCCATTTGTTTATACTTTTTAAATATCATTTCACACTGTTTTCAGGAATTTTAACCAGGTAGAATTACCTCAGGGCCCAAAAATGTCATAAAACAACCCCCCAATCTCAACTGTTCTTCTAATTGGTGTTCAGAGCATCTTGATGAATCACAGATTCAAATAAAATTAATTATTTAATTATTAATGAAATTAATTATTTAATTATTAATTATTCTACTTGAAAGTCAGGTGGAACAAGTCGGTACACCCGATCCACCTTCACAAGCTAGACTGGAGCAGGACCTTTCAGAGTGTTAAGTTTTATTTCTGTAAGCTGCGTTATGTTGTGTCAAGGTTGCCAGTAAGCGGGCAGTAAGGATTAGTATTACATGATGACATCATCTTTTAACAGAGAAAAGGGCTGGAATTCCAATGAGGTATTCAGGCATCTGAAAAAAGTGTTTCTCCCTCTGGCATGTACTTTAGACTTTACATCACTTTCGGACTCATAGCAATGAGAATGGACAGAAATACCTGCAAATATTTGTGCTTAAATTGCAGGTAGTAGTAATATAGTAAGAATACTAGCATTTTGCCCACGTCATGCAGCCCTGATATGTAATTAAGAGTGAATTTGAGTGGTTAATGCATGACTTTCTCAAACAAACTTTGATTAGATATAAAAGCAGAAGACTATGTGTATAATCTGAGAGAAGAAAGAGAGAAAGAGAGAGAGAGAGAGAGAGAGAGAGAGCAGAAACGGTGCACGTGCACATGAAGTGAACCCACTCGCTTCTCCCTCGCTACCTAAACTCACACTGCTCCACTAAATCAAACAGTCCCTAAACCAGGCCTGTAAAAGATGCCTCCCTCTGTCTCGCCACATTAGTGCTTTTAATTAAGGTAATTACTTTCAAAGCACTCATAATAGGATTCCTTTTTTCCTCCTGCCTGCCACG
Organism: Semaprochilodus insignis; assembly: GCA_034552555.1. Classification (NCBI taxonomy): domain Eukaryota; kingdom Metazoa; phylum Chordata; class Actinopteri; order Characiformes; family Prochilodontidae; genus Semaprochilodus; species Semaprochilodus insignis. The sequence continues at coordinate 20,794,732 of CM067494.1, forward strand.
GTAAATACACTTTAATATGCATCCCCCTAAACCACACACTGACCCACTTTCCTCAGCCGCGTGTGGGACACTCCAGCGTGCGCCACTCTTCCCAGTGACCACCTATCCCGAGGAGCTGAAGCACGAGGAGCCGTTCAAAGGAAAAGCGGCCGAAACAGCTGCCGAGGAAAACGCCTGCATTATTTATCGTCAGAAAATGCTAAATGAAGAGATGGATTTGAAGAAGGGCGTCTAGGCTGAAACCTCTCAGATCACTTAATTATTAATCACGTATTAGCTCCTCTCCTGCGCTCTAATTAATTTTATGTAACAATCATTTTTAATTCACATGTTTAATTTCCTGTAATGTAGCTTTTCATTTAGCATATTTTGCACATTAATGTCAAGCCCTAGAAATGGAGAGGAGGGCATAAAACTGCCAGGTGGCGTCTTTGCTCGTTGGCAGGACTGTGGCAGTTCCCTCTGTCTTTCTCTAAAAAGCGTGGTGCCTGGGTCATTTCGTGCTCAGGTAATGATTAGTTATACGTATATAGTCCGGATACAAGCCGGGCCATACAGATGATACTGCAGAAACAAGTTCAAAGGTGAAATTGACTCAAGCACGTTCCACGAAATGCAGGTATGAAAGTTACATTCACAGGGAAGTGGTGTCACAAAGAACCAGAAGCAAAGGGCAACAACAGTTTATCCTTTAAAACACACATACTGGGGCAAACAAAGTGCCCCAAAATTACCTCACATATTTAAGAACTCAGTCACAGATTTTCTAGTTAGCATTATGCTTCTGTTAGACCACCTTTAACGGTCCCTAAGTTTACTGACTTAATCATTTTTCAGCATCAGGAAAAATGCAGAACAAATTTGTAGCAGGATATTACACACAAGCATGTATATTCATTTTGTTGTTAATTTTTATGTTTATGCATCATTTGAACACAGCAGCTGCTGTTTATGTGAAAAGTTCATGATGAATGGACCAACAGAAATGGCCCAAAATTGCTTGGAAAAACATCTGGTTCCACTGACTTACATAAAAATTAAATCAGGCTTTTGTCCTCTCCTGTAAAGTTAGCGTTTTGGAGATACTTGTTTTCCTTTGGACAGCGACGATATAATATCAGGTTTTTTCAGTGTGTCCACACTCTGCCTTTCAGTCTTGCCTTCACTTTTTCAAAGAAATCTGCAGTGATACTTTTCCACACCTCCGAAATTCAGTTGCATTTTCTGGTTCTTATGATTCAAGTAATCCCAAACATGTTCAGTGAGGTTGAGGACTGGACTCTGGGGTGGTCTGTTCATTGTACACCAGCAGCTTCTTTATGTGATTTGCAAATGTTTTGTTTTTGTCTATTTTCTTTCCCCAGAAGGGCTTTGTGACAGCTGCACATCCTTTCAGACCCATAGTGTTGAGCTTTGTTTTCTCCTCTGACTTCTTCACTTATTTTCTTCACTGACACAAAGTACTGTTTATCTGATGGTAAGAGGTTTGTGAACATGGTTGTTAGCAGTCCAACGTTCTCTGTATCTTTGAGTCACATTTTAAACTCTTTATGTAAGTGGATTATCTAATGTAAATATCTCTTTATTGTGTTTTTGACTGGTAAATAAATAAATATATAAAGGTTGATCTCTGTCCTTGCATGATACCGTATTATGCACTAGTTAAAATGTTGGTTGCCTATCATGTGTATTTTTGCATGTCCCCCCTTGTGTGTATAACATGCTATTTTCACCCTACAGTGTGTCATATAGTTAAGTGTTTAAGTAGAACAGAATAAATTAGCTAATATCGGTAATATTGCCATTTAGGTCCAAAATAGCATTTCTGGTCAGCAGTCAGAGCAGAGGGTCAGTCAGCACTAGTAAGTGAACACAAATGTGGTATATAACCACTTCCACCCTCAGTTCACACCACACCCAGAAGGTTTCCTTCCCAGCCCTGTGTGTCTGATGATAGTATATGACGTAACACATACACGCATATATATATATATATACTGTATATATATATATATATATATATACACACACTCTGTCTTCATAACTAACCTCCACACACTCACTCCTTTTTTCCCTCTACTAACTCCAGGCTGCTCTCTCTCTCTCTCTCTCTCCCTCTCTCTCTCTTTCTTTCTCTCTCTCGCTCTAGTCAGCGGGGACTCTTAGCTATCCACTGATTTGCATGCAGGGGCCAGAGCATGTAGAAAGTGCCGGCAGGCCACAAAGGCACCTTGGCAGATAATGAGTGGCGTATTCCAGGTACGGCCCCGGAGTATCAGCCCTCATCAGGGGAATTTTCAATTAAGGCGATGCAGATTAATAAAGAGTAATTGTGCGGCTCAATCTGCACGCGTAGAGAAAGAGAGAGAGGAGGAGGAGTCTGGTGCACGGCGCTCGCCCACTATGCAAAATGGCCAAATGGTTGTTGTAATAAACCACATATAGCAGACAAGACACATATTCAGATGTACAGGTAAGTTACATTTGCAGCAAACTGCCTTTGAAGCTGCTTCACAAACATAACATAGAGTCTTTGCCTTTCACACACTACAGACTACAGGAAAACCTCCATGAAACATTTATGGTAAATATAAGTAGCAAGGGTTAGGGGCGGACAATATGACCATATTTTATTGCTATTATGATACGTTACGTGAGTCAGTCATGTCATTGTTATTTTCAGTACTTCTGCAATACTGCATGTTTACTAAAGAGACAAATTTAGACCACAAGAGAGTCAGCAACAACCTGTGTATGTGCAGAGTAACAAGCAGCAGGGTGTTGCACATTATGTCATTATCTTTTTTGATTGTTTGTTTTTATTTCTTCTATTTGAATTAAAATGATGAATTATAAATATATATATATATATATTTCAAAGGCATCATAGCGCTTCAAATGTAATGATTTATTGGTGTATTTCATTCATTTTAATCTTAAAAAATCTCAAAAAAGTGTCACATTGTTATATTTTTGCCATATAGCCGACAATTTACCTTATTGAGCCAAAACTTGTTCATTCAGAGACTTTGTGCACGTTTCCTTTAACTTGGTCATAGTAATATGTATTGTAGCACTGTGCTTCCTATCACTATCTAAAAGATGCACAAGCTTTGCTGGTTGCACTGTGATTTTTGAACACGTGAGCTCATTCAGAGCGCAGTTTGGTTCAGTAAAAGGTCATTATTGGTTTGTTTAACCCTACTGAACCGAGTGTCTCATGGGTGATCCATTCTGAGAATTTTGCAATGGCCCCTTTAGCTACATTCAAATCTGCCACCAGTGGAGTTCAAGCATGTGCATGTCAGCTTTGGCCAGAGTAAAACGCCTCAGTATGTAGAATTAGAGCTTTCTATGTGCTACTGCGTTTTTTATCAGTGTATAAAAAATCCTTGAATTGTCCTTTATCGCTGAAAGAAGCACAACTTGTTCCTGGAGGAAGTGTAGGCACTTAGTTATGTTGTCTGCAACTTGTATTCTTATTCATGTACTGTCTTAATAAAAAAAGGTTGAGAACCGCAGATTCAGGTGAGATAATGGTGACAAATGATGCAGATAATGGTGACTGCTGGGTCGTTTTCTCGACCTAAAGTCTGGATTGAGCCTGTAAATAGTTTGAGCCTGTATAGACACATATATATACATAATTCACTTAGCAAGCATTTAGCAAGCAGTGATGTCCTCCATGAGTCATCCTATTAGTGCCAGCACCATTNCATTAGAAGGCGGATGCATGATACAGGACTACATGCATAGACCATTACGACGACTGCCCTTAACACCACATCAGTGTTGCCAAAGATTCAGAATGACAAAAGGTCATCTCCAGTGAAGAGTACCGCTTTTGTCTTGGAGACGACCAACAAATACGCGTGTGGAGGCACCGTGGTCAGTGCCAAGAAAGCTATAAAGTCAATAGCTTATCTGTTGCGTCACAGTTTGTGTTGGTCATCCTCTGGTCCTTCATCAGTGGTCACAGGATGCTGCCCAAAGGATGCTGTTGACTGGATAGTTTTGGTTGGTGGACTATTCTCAGTCTGGAAGTGACACTGAGGTGTCTCACACCAGCACACCACACACTAAGATGCCACTACCACATCAGTGTCACTGCAGTGCTGAGAATGACCTACCACCCACATTATACCTGCTCTGTGGAGGTCCTGTGGGGGTCCTGACCATTGAAAAGCAGGGTAAAAGAGGACTAACAAAGTGTGCAGAGAAACAGATGGACTACGGTCTGTAAGTGAAAAGCTACAAAGTGCATGTATATGCTAAGTAGAGCCGATGAAGTGAACAATGAGTGTAGATACAAAGAGGTATAGCTAATGAAGTGGTGGTGGGTGTTTACACTGTACTCAAGCATGTTTAAATGTTGTCAATTTCTTTTTTCACTTAAGTATATTTTGGCTCCACTTTGACAATGCACTCATACTTTCACTTAAGTGCAGTTTCTCTGTATGTTTTCAGCCCCTGATCTTTATCTGTATTGCCATATCTTGTGAGAAAAATACAGACTTTTCCTCATAACTGCGCCACTCACAGCACTCATAGCGTTTTCTGTTTGTTTTATGATGTCAGAATTTCTGTTTGGATCTGAAATAACACAGGACCAAAAAAAAAACGAAAAGTTACTTTAACCTTTTAACACGTTCATATGTCATATATGACGTTGGCCGTTGCTTCAAGCTTGCTGGAAGCTGGGGTGTTAACTTCTACATTCATACAGAGACATTTTGCGGCCTTTGTCTAAGCCTGTGAGCTATTTTATCTTTCCAAACAGTCTAGAACTTTTAGTGCGCTTCTTAAAACTGTCTTCTATGTCTTATCATCGCAGCTGCTCTGTAATAATGCTGGGTTGTGTAAGCATGTTTATAAGATTGTACTCTGCGTGTGTGTATGTGTGTGTGTGTTTGTGCGTGTGTGAACGCTGCAGATAAATCACATTCTTTGAACAAACATTGCTCAGTGACAGGAGGCCAAAGCTGTGGAGGTGAAAGGAATGTTTTTTGAGCTAACCAACAAAGGGGAAAAAAAAAATCACAAGCTCCCTTTCTTCTATCTACAGCAGGCATTAGCGAAGGCCTTGCTCTGCTCTCCTCTCCCCAGATGAAGCAATAAGACTAAATGGAGATTTCATTATATGATGTTGCCGGAGGTGTAGCCAGCCTTGCTGAAATCTACACACAATCAACATCCTGCTGACCATGGAGCCACTGCATGTCTTACGCTCCACAAAGGAAAACACTATTTACATGTGGGTGCACTTCCACTGAGATGCATGCATTACACAATCAGCTAGCTACGTGAGCTCACATATGCACACAAACGTGTTTCTGCTGAAACATACATGCCACCGTGAAAAACGCGTGAGCACGCATGAGCTTATCTGCATTACAAGGCCCATGTAAAAACACGACAATTTAATCAGCTCTTCTCTGGTATTAACACGATTTCTTAATGCTGCCATTTCATTGCATTTAATATGTGTATAATGTGATGTCACACATTCAGAGAATTTTGTTAAGGTGTTTATTTGTGTTGTTGTTTGTGATGCTGGTTCACTACACTAACTTACCAAAAGTCATGGGATAGCTGTATGTAAATTGATTATGAAGTAGCATTACCACAGGGGACGGTTTGGGAATGCCCACACCTGTATGAGTTGTGAGGTGTTATCTTGTGAGTGAGGTTCAGGCCAACCAGTGGGCCCAACCCATGCCATGAAAACATACTCCACACTAGTATGAAACCACCAGCAGCCTCCACAGTGCCTAGTTGGCAAATGGGGTGCATGGCTTTATGGGGTCTGCACCACACGTGAACCCTACCATCAGCAATTGGTACTGTGTCTCAATGGACCACACCACATGTTGCCAGTCCTCTAGGATCCAGTTAGCAGCCTCACAAGGGCAGGTAAGGTGCTGTATCCAGTTTAGTGGAGTTAACAGAGGCAGTCTTCTGCTTCCATATCCCTGCTTAATGATCATGACCAGTGGCGTCAAGCTAGAATTGTCTGTGTGAACACACAAGCGACTATGGCAGAAATCACATCCACATTGAATGCAGGAAATCCCTCATGCGTATCCCGCAGGTCAGTGTAGCGTTCTTTAGCTTCCATAGGCTATGGGAGTGGAAGACCCACCAGAGTGTCTCTGTTAACAAAACAACCCCACCACCGACACAGCACCTCACTTGGGCTTGTAAGGTTACTAAATGGACCCTAGAATACTGGCAACAAGTGGCATGGTCAGATGAGTCACGGCACCAATCGTTTTGGGCTGATGGTAGGGTTTGTGTGTCATTCAGACCCCATGAGGCCATGGACCCCAATGAGGCCATGTACCCCAGCATCGCACTGTGCAGGCTGGTGGTGGTTCCATTCTAGTGTGGGGTGTGGTCCACTGGTTTGCCTGAACCTCACTCATAAGAGAACACCATACAGCGTATACAGTACAGCGTACTGCTATCCCATGACTTTTGGTATAACTGGTGCACTTAAAGTGGAACAGGAACATTTTAATAACAAACAATCAAAATATCTAAATATTATCATTAAATTGAGTGAAAATATTGCACAGCGTGTTTTCGGGGCAAAACAACAAAACAAAAGGGCCACGCTAACTTTTGCCAACATGAAGTTCAAAAGACAGCATCAGTCATGGTATGGGGGTATTAGTGTGTACTTAGGCTGCACATCTGTGAAAGCACCATTAATGCGGAACAAGGACAATTTGTAACGATTTTGAGGATCTTTATGAAGTTTTTCTCTTGGCAAAGTGCAAGTATTCAATTTAAATAATACTCAAGCACAGTACTAATCTTCTAAAACAATACCTGAGCATAATAACGAATTACAATTACAAAAGTATTTTCCACCCCTGTGTGTACTATGACTGATTACAAACACATTCTAGGAGGCACTTCTGCAGAAATCCTGATAATTCCAGTTCGTTCGCAGACTTTTTCTCATGTATGCGCACATGCATAAGTGTCCTCAACATGTTTTCTTTTCTTTCACCCTCAGTTTGTGCTGCAGGTCCTGAGGGAACACAGCTGCTGTCTGATAGAAAGCCGCGTGGGCTGCAGGGGATCAGGACTGAAGGATCGCACCTCCACAACACATTACCTCATTGTACTGACCTCACAGCACTTTTATTGACCCTCTCCATCCCGAACTACTTTGACCTATCCATTAGAGGTGGCAAAATAACACTTTTTCTTTTCCGATACCAAAACTGAAAGCTTGAGAATTGTTTGTTTCCTGAACTACTAAACTTAAAATGAGTTTTAACTGAACTTAAGCTAATATGATCATTTTAAAACTCCACAATGAAGCTGTTTAACCAAACTCACAGAAACAGGTCAATTAGGAGGGCAAAACTCACACAACATAAACACTCTCCCAATGTAGACATTTTGGCAAATAGGGCGAGGAATTCAAACCTGGAGGGAGATGGTCGATAAAATACCCCTATTCCTTTTTCAGTTCAGTTTCATACACAGTTGAGTCACTTTATTATGACCAGCAACTAATATCCAGAGTAACCACCGTCTGCGACACAGATAGCAGCTAGATGGGCTGGAAGTGACTCAATAAGGCCCTGGTAGGTTGTCAGGAGCCATGCTGACTGCAGTTGTCTGGAGCCATGCTGACTGCATGTGCATCTCACAGCTGCTGGAGGGTGCATGGGGAGGATCCATAGAGCGAACATCACGATCAAGGTGGTCCTACAGATGTCCAGTTGGGTTCAGGTCTAGGGAATTAGTGGGCCAGGGTAGTACTTGGAAGCCTTGGTCATGCTCTTCCAACCAATTTCTATGCCATGTGACATGTTGCATAGCCTTGCTGTAAGATCCCATCCCCCCCAGGGAAGACGATCAGCATGTATGGGTGTACGTGATCTGCAAGGATGGATTCGTACCCAGATTGGTTGAGAGTGCCTTCCACATCGATGAGTGGGCCCAGAGAATGCCACGAAAATGTGACTTCCTTCATGAGCTACGTGCTGCTGCCATCAAAGGTAGGTCATAATAATGTGACTTGACTGTGTATTACATTGATACAGTTGTATGCAAAAGTTTGAACTTATATATTCTGTTGTCTTTTTAATTACCTCACCCTCTCCAGTCAACAAACTTAAATATGGCATTTTTTCTGCATATTTTTATTTATTTAAGTTGGGGGGGGCATTATTTTTTGTCACGTCTGCTGGTTCTCCTTTCTCCTCCGCTCTATGCGTACTGAGTGGTTTGCTCTGTGACTACTCTTGTTTGAAACTCTGGACATTATTCTGATTCTCTGGTTTACACTTTTGTCTTTGCCCTTTTGGTACCTTTGCTGATCTGATTGTTTGTCTGGTTTTGACTCCCGCCTGTTTCCCTACTCTGACTCTGCCTTGCCCTTTTGTTACGTCTGCTTTGCTGTTGTTTCTGCTGTGTCTTACTACAAATCTGTTCATCTGTTCAATAAACATCACCTTGATTTTAGCGCCTGTCACAATCTATTTGTCCATCAACAAATTATTGTACATCCATATTTTGTGTTTTTCTTTTTCTTTTTCATTGGGATAAATTCAGCAAATGAACAGTAATTATGCCTTGCAATGTATGTATCAAATAGAGTCAGAAACCAGAAAGTCAGAACAAGTATCACTAGGATAGACCACTTGGTAAGGCAACGGGAGTTGGCAATACTTAGTAATGGGTACAAAGCAAACAGACTAAATGAGATGCAGGTGTGAATAATTAATACTCTGGCGATGATAAACGAGGAAACAGGGCATGATTGGGCGGTAACGGACATGTAACTATGGGAGTTGGAGTTTGGGAGTTTAGAGGCAGAGGGGAAACCCGGAAGCGTGACACATGTCATTTGATCGGGGACATTTGATATGAATTTGGTGGGATGGTTTTATATAAACAATATAAATCAAATGCACAGGGATTTGCCTGATTTGACTATTGCGATTTGTAACAAGGACTTTGAAGGTCTTTTGAAAATTTTTCTTTTGGCAAAGTACAAGTATTCAATTTAAATTTAAAGCTTTTCCAACCTTGACACAGTAGCTCCAAAAGAATGCATTAGTAGGTAGAGCATAGAATGGACAATTCAGGGAGGTTAGTCCACGATCAGTGTCCAAAAGCGGCTTGGTTTACACTGAACTTCTGCTGTTTACACTTGAAAACGTGTCTGTGGTGACTAGACAGCCTCTTCCAGCGTTTATGGTAAATGGTGAGGTGTTGATGGTTGGAGATATCACTCGTCGTGCGGTGGTGATGATTCATGTTGTCTGGTGATGGGAAGACAGTGGAGCATTGTTTGCGTTGGGCTGGGATTAGTGCTTACAGGTTTATAGTGTGGTTTGCAGGGACAGAACAAGAGCAATGAGTAACTGAGGACGTAGGGTTCACCACAGATATGCACTGTGGGAGCGTGTATGTATACACACAGACACACATACACACTCATATGCTTTCTCACTGCAAGTCCTGGCCTGACTAAGGCATTTAAAACAAACGTTTTTTTTTTTTTTATTAGTCTTTCTCTCTCTCTGTCTCTCTCTTTGCAGATGTTCAGGCATAAAGTGGCTGAAAAGTAAAAGCAGGTTTTTGTGCGGTGAAATCACTACTGCTGAGCGAAACAGATATCACTACATTACATCATACACAATACTTGCGCATGCAAACGTACGTGCGCACACACCATTAAGCTTGCAACAAGCAACTGAAGTCATCAATTTGATCAAGAGTAGTGAAGTAAGATCATTATCTTGAGCAGCTGGAGTAGTAATTCCAAAGCCATCTATTTTCATTACAGATCTGAGCACGGAGGAAAGCAGAAAAGTTATGATTTTAACCCTTAGGAGTCAAGTATCATTATTTCTGTTTTGCTCTATTATTAAAATGTACATCATTAAATGTTGGGCTGCCACAGTTAACGTGTTAAACATAGTCAGTTATTCACATTTCTTGAGTTTTTAAGTTGTTAACTCATTTCCCTTATAATGTGGCCCTTTGAACCATTTGCAGTAGTACAGGCTGAAGTCCAGCTGCTTTTAAATGGCTTTTAAAGCAATACCTTCAGCAGGCTATGCTGGACTGTGCATCAACATGCAGCAAACTTACTAAAGCAGCAGGAAAGTGGAAGCTCCAGTTCCCTTCAACAGGAATAGACAAGCTGTATGAATGAGAGCAAGAGATTACAGTCGCAGAGGACTTGTAATCCACTGTATGTAGGTAAATTCATTTACCAAATTGGTTCATGGTTCGAAACCAGAGCTCAAAACCCCTTTTTGAACTTTCAACTGACTTGGACCTGAATAAATACCTTTTACTTTGAAAGGCACAAAACTTGAATTGTGGTTCATGTATTAAAATAAATTACTGAACATTCCATTTTCCCACCAATGCAATCATAAACACTACAGAAACTGGTACACAATGACCAACTGCAGCTGTGAGCAGCTGTACACACATGCATTCATAATATGTTTCATTAAAACATAAAAATGTTTATATTTGGGACTCTATAGGATCTAACTGCTTTCCATGTGGCCATAAAATAAAAGGGTGTGGCTAAAATGAGTCTCTCCCTTTATGTTTTAGTAGTGACATGAAAACAGCATTATTTGTTTAAAATAAGAAAAAAATAATCTAGTAAAAGCATAATGCCACAGTTTGGACTAAATTGGTAAAATGGTCCATATGAAAAATTCTTTTAATGTTTTTGCTGACCAACTTCATAGTATTATGTAAATATGTAACATATTTTGAATTTGATGATTGCAACATGCTCAAAACAGGTTGGGACAGGCAAAATGAAAGCGTACAAACGATAGTATTTGTAATAATAAAAATTCCACAATCAGCAGGTGAATTAGTAACAGGTGGGGTGTATCATGATTGGGTATGAAAGGAGACTCCATCAAAGGCTCAGTGTTTGCAAGCAAAGATGGGTCGTGGTTCATGCAGTTCAAAAAGAGCATTCTATTTCACCATCTAACATGCATATTATTGTGCAAAGATTCAGGGACTCTGGAGTAATCTCAATCCGTCTCAGCAGGGCAAGGCTGAAAATCACTGTTGAATGTGCCTGACCTTCAAGTCCTCAGACGGTACTGCATGAGAAACTGTCATACTACTGTGTTAAATCCATATGGGACCAAGAGTACTTCAGAAAACCATTGTCATTTAACACAGTCCTCGGCTGCATCAAGAAATGCAACTTGAAACCGTGTCACGCAAGGAGAAAACCATACATCGGTTATATGCCAAAAATGTTGCCGAGTTCTCTGGGCCCAAGCTCATCACAGACGGACTGAAAGACCGTCTGTGTGCTGTGGTCAGCTGAGTCTTACATTTCAGCTTGTTTTTGGGCAAAAAATGGCAACATTCAGACTTTTATCAGGTGCAAAAAAGGTGCAAAAGCCAACATCAGTCATGGTATGGGGCATCAATAAGGTCTACAGAATACGTGACTTGCATTTGTGTGAATTTAGATAGATTAGTTGCCCTCAAGACAACTTTGGAACGTCCGTTTTTTTTTCTGCAAGACAATGCCAGGCCTCATTCTGCATGTGCCTCAAAAACATAGCCTCGTAAACAAAGTCTGTCCCCTGTTGAAAATGTATGGCGCATCATGAAGAGGAGAATCAGATAACGATGGTCTGTTGAAAAGCTGAAGTCATGTATCAAGCAAGAATGGGCAAATGTTTTACTTGCGAAACAGTAAAACAGTGCACAAATGATTAAAACGTGTAATTAAACAGAAAAGTGATGTAACTCTGTGGTAAATATTCCTCTGTCCCAAACTTTCTTCTTGAAGTGTGTTGCACTCATCAATGTCTAAATTAGTTTACCTTTAGAACAGACAATTAAGTTGGTCAGTAAAAACATTTTGTTGCTTTTTAGTCATCTAAATAAAGGTTCAAGAGAACTAACAAATCACAGATTCTTGGTTTTATTGCATTTTACAAAATGTCTCAACTTTTCCAGAAATGGGTTTGCAGAAAAAAACAAGCCGACTTCAGTGTCAAACCTGAGCAAATAAGACCACTGCCAATTATCAAGTTCAACTATACAAAATAATGCTTTTAATTGCAATAAATGAATATAACTGTCTGACAGACCTGATTTAATGACATTAATTTAATCACACTCTATTTACATTCAATATAGACAACTTGGAGCCTGAGCGTCTCTCTTTTTTCAGCTTGTTTTGATTTCAACATGGCAAAATTTCAAAGGATGTTCAAGACAGTACACACAATAATAACTCTTCATCATAGTCAAATCATAACAACATGCCTTTAGTACTTATAAACACAAATGTGGTATCAATGTAAAGTTCAGAATTTCTGACCTTGACACGATTTATCAATAAAAATATGAAAGAAATGTGTGCACAAAGTAATTTATGTCTAAATGATGCCATGCTATTAGCATATTAGCACCATGTTGGGGTTAAAGGGACCTCTCAAGTTCCATCTCTATGTAAGGATGGAAAAAAGATCGGATACAAAATCCAGCTCCTCCTATGACTAATATCACAGTCCTCCAGCAGGTAATGATAGTTTAGATCTGGACACGGAGATGACAGAACATCCTCACCTCCAACTAGTGCTAACATTGTCACTGTTTTCCCAGAGAGCATGGAGAAGAAATGTGCATTGCTATAGTGCCGGATTCAGACTCAACACCACTGACACCTACCAACTCCCCAATCATAAAATAACATCTACTATCACAATGTGGGAATTACAGGCAAATGTGTTCAGATCAAGAAACCAGAGGAACTGAGGGACTGAGAGGAAAGGGATGAAACAGTGTGGAAAAAAAAGAAAGAAAAGTAGAAAGGAATGACAACATGAGGAGGAGGGAACTCCATCAATCTGCGGTGGCAATGAGCTCTCCATTACAAATTCTGGAGCATCCTCCATCATTGTTAGTGTTTAATTAATTTGTAATACTGAAACAAATTACCTTTGCATGGAGGAAAATTACACCTAAATGTAGCATGGCAGTCCGCATTCGGTGATTAAATATTCCCACAAGAATCAGGGGCTGTTTGATAAAGCGAACGGCTCCATGATGAACTTGTGTAACAATATTAAGTTTGCACGAACAACCACCTAATTTCCTTGTGTAAACGTTTGTTAAAACGAATAAGCAATACCGAATGTGACACCTGAAGTACATCAATAAATACTCCTGCGGGATGGAGAGGTAACACGTGAAGTGCTATGAAAGGGGAGGGAGGTTGGCTGTCTC
>CM067494.1:20812872-20853393 GCA_034552555.1 Semaprochilodus insignis
GGCCTTCAGATTAGCTCAAGAACAGTGCGTAGAGAGCTTATTGGAATTTTTTTTTTCCATGGCCGATCAGCTGCATCCAAACCTTACATCACAAAGCGCAATGCAAAGCGTTGAATGCAGTGGTGTAAAGCACGCCGCCACAGGAGTCTAGAGCAGCGGAGACGTGTTCTCTGGAGTGATGAATCACATTTCTCCCTCTTCAGCATACCAAGAGATTCTGGACAATTTCATGCACCCAACTTTGTGGGAACAGTTTGGGGATGGCCCCTTCCTGTTCCAACATGACTGTGTACCAGGGCACAAAGCAAGGTCAATGAAGACATGGATGAGTGAGTTAGGTGTGGAAGAACTTGACTGGCCTGAGTTCATTTCAGCCCTCATTAGGTGGGCCATTGCTGTGGTGCAAACATGGCAAATGGCTATGAAGATGATTTGACTTAAAAATTTTTCCATCTTGCTTGTTTTGATGCAGCCACTCCGTGATGGTACACTATGTCATCTGTGTTTCTTCGCGTAACTCCAGTGGACAGTCCCTCAGAGGGACATGCCCATAGTGGCTAATTATACTGTCCTTACTCCACCTTGTAGCTTTAGCTACACATTTGTCAGATGCGATAAATTAATTAATAATAAAACTTTTATTATTTTATTTGAATACATTACAAAATGAAAGTCCTCCTGAATTTGAGCTTGAGGCGAGTTTGAACATGAGTTTGCATGTAGAATGTTTATTGACATACTCACACATAATGAATTTGATGGATCCACCTATTTATGTGCAATTTGGCCACAGTATTTTTATGTTTGATATTTTATATAATATAAATATATAATATATAATTGTATATCATTTATATAATTATTATATAATAAATTGTTATGCAAACCATTTTTATCCAGTTTGTCTTTTCTAGGATTTCAAAGGCTATGCTTGGTTTCATATTTTCTCAATGTCGGGACAAAAATCTGTGTTTTTCTCACATACATATAATAAAAACACCAGCTGGCCTTTACATTGTGGGAACATTACACAATGAGTGAAGCAACAGAAATGATCCACAATTACTAGTAATTACACTGCATGAAAATTGACATTTCTGGGAAATTAATGACCAGCACACTTCCCCTGAAATTTGAAGAGTCTGGGACATATACGGGAATTCCCTAATCTTCTGTGTGCACCTCCTAACACACTCCATTTCTGGGAGCAGTACATGGGCAATTATGCATGAGGAAGGTGTCTGGACATTTCTGGAAGTTTATTTTGAGCTGAAAAACTGTACAAGTACAGACACATGATTACTCTCCAATAAAAAGAAATCACTGTATGAAATGCACACATTTCCGTTCAGTCAAAACTGTGGAAGGAATAGTTTAAAACAGTAGATCTTTTGAAATATGTATATTTTTAAAATATTCCAGGGGAAAGAAAGATTTTTTTTGTTTCACATTTATGCCACATTAAATCTATGACAATGGAAAAAGTCACCTACACTGTCTACAAAAACACTTCTCCCAGAATCGATGGTTATCTAGATGTGAGTTTGATAGAGATAACATATTCTATATTTGACACAATTTGCATTTGGTGAGCTTGCAGAGTGTATAAATTGCTTATGGGCATTTTTCTGTTGGGCAGGGCATATATGGGTTTTTGTTTTATGCTATCGTGGTGAATTTGTCAGACGCGGCCAATATAATTTCACAATTACTAATAGACAACTTTCTTTGTTCCAGCTTTTTACCTGATATGATATTCTTTATTATGTGCTCAATTTAATTTTTTCACCAGTCATATTTTACCCCACACTATCACTCATAATTGGACCAGTCAGATAAGAGGGACTCAAGAAGACATTTTACATGCCTGGTTAGTTGAGAACTAAAAAATGTAGCCTAGTTTCTTTGCTGCTGTTTTGACCAAGACACCTTCTTGAGCTAGAAAATGTTGCTGCCCTCAGTCTTCAACAGGTACTGAGCCAGCTGTGATCATGATGAGGAGCCGAAAGGGGATGGACGTCATCTTAAACCCAAAAAAACAAAAAAAAATCAGCTGCTCTCTAAAAGGTAAGCTGCTAAGCTAACTAATGTCTCTGTTGCCTAACATTAGCTTAGCTAGCTAGCTAACATACAGTGGAATGATTCTCTGTGTACGGAAAACAGGTGTAAAACGACTAAAATGTCCTTCTTCAAATCTCTTTCCAGTCTTTTATCCAGGCTACACTAAATGGCTTCGAAGGTGAGTACAATTTCCAAGCTTTGTTTCAGTTCTTGTGCATTTGCATTGAGATTTAAATTAATTAAATCAAAATTGAACAGCTAATATGCCACGGCTAAGCTAGCTAGCTCACTTAGCTTCATTTATTTGTCTGCCAAAGATTCCTGTACACCACAATCAAGTTAGCAGCACGAGCTTAGCCAATGTAGGTAATGTAGTAAAATACAACTGTGTAATTGTTGGTTGGCTGAAACAAAAATGAGTTTTCCTCCTTTTGTTCCTTTGTCTTTTACAGCCTTGTGGTAAGCTGCTAAGATAACCAATATCTCTGTTGTTGCCTAACGTTATCTTAAATAGCTAGCATGCTCAGTGATTCTCTGTGTACAGAAGACGGGTGGAAAACAACTAAAATCTGCTTCCAACTCTTTTACCCAGGCTACATTAAATTGATCCAAAGATGAATACATTTCCAAGCCTCGTTTGAGTTTATTGAGTAAACTTTTAATTAAATTAAAATGTAACAGCTAATACACAACAGCTAAGCTAGCTAGCTAACCTATTTGTCTGCCAAGGATTTGTACAGTTCTGCCTTTATTAAACCTATGAGTATTCAAGGTTCCTCAAAACAACGGCTAGACTACTCAGTTGCTAACACAGTAAATACTGACTGGCCCAGTTGTAGTGTCTTGTTTGCCTTATCGCAGTTCTGGAGGCTTCCGCCAGTCTAAGATTGGAGATGCCACGCCGTGAAGCGAACAAAAGCCAGGCTGAGTGAATTTGCACTCCGTGGCATCTATCGACTGCCTCTGTCACATGGTTTAAACATCAACCTGACTTGACGCTTTGACTCGTAATCTTCAGCCATTAGAATGCACGGCCTTTCACGCGACAGTATACCAACTTCCACACACACATACAGACTGCACACACACCCCTAGGGACCAAACATCGCACTCAGTGGCAGGAGAGACCCCACTCCTCACCCCTTATCCCACCCCCCCTCTTCTTTCTTCCTCCCTTTATTCCTCCCTCATTGGAGAGTCAATTATAATCATCTTCATTTGTGGAAACGGCAAGGCTATCCCCAGCTGACTGCACACTCACTCACACCTAATGAGCACATGTTAAGTGGCTCCTCTGCCTGCCTCCATCTATGCAAATGCCCTATTCATCCCTCCGCTTTGCTTTTCTGGCCCACAGCCTCCTGTCCCGCCGTTGGTCAGGATTCTATTAGAGCCCCCTGTTTAATATTTATACCCCCCTCCCTTTAACCGACAACTACGACCCCCCTTCAATTCTCCTCCAGTCCATGGGCAGTCCATTGAGATGTTCCGTTTGAAGGTCCCAAGGATGACAATATGCTCGCGGTTCCTCCAAATTGTTTGATGGCCTTTCCCTCTGGGGGTCTTTAGAGCCCTTCCTAAAAGCCCCCTGTAGCTGTAGATGCAGCTAGCTGTCTCGAGTGGGGTGGTGGTGTGTGTGGTGGGGGGGGACAGTGCTGTATGATTTTGTACACTTGCTCCAGGCTTTATTTTTGACACCGGACAGGGAGTTCTGTGTGTGGGGGACGCAAGAGTTGACGGCTAGCTGACAGCTAACCGCGACCTCCTTACTCAATCTTGGTATGTTTGTACACACTCAAGCATGTTGCTCTCTCTGACACGGTATGACGGGTAAAGCGGTCTCATTTTTCATTCCGGAGCCAACCTCCAGCCGGATTAGCCTGGATTTGACAGGGCTTTTTGCGTACGGGTTTATTAGGTATTAATGCCGCTTTTCTGTGTACGCTGTGCTTGTTTGTAAAGCGCTATTTGTTAAACAGATGTTCTGCCCCGGCTCCTTGCCCTTCAGAGCTGCTAGAGTTGACAGGGCAGACGTGAGGACGGTGTTTACCTGAAGCTCAGAAGCTAAGATTCAGAGGCACACACAGTGCTGGAGTTTATAATGCTAGAGCGGGTGATTATGAACCTCAGTTGCTTTTGGAGTGTATAGAACATTTCTGAACCAGCCAAGCAAGGACAATTTAAAGGTAAAATAGTAACATGGTAAAAAAAAAAATCTAATTTAGGCAATTTTCCCTTTTCTCAAAATGTAGTTGATTAGCTAAGACCAGTTTTTTAAAGGGGGCCTATTATGCTTTTCTGGTTTTTGCCTTTGCTTTAGTGCATTACGTAGTTTGTTGTCCATGTAAATGGTCTGCAGAGTTCTGAAAGAGCAAAGTACATAGCAGAAAGAAATACTCTCTCCAGCATAAACCAATTTTCCAAACCGGCTCTTTGGAATTCTAGCCCTTTTCTCTGTTATAAGGAGACATCATCTCGTATCACAGTCCTTATTGCCGGCTTACCGGTGATCCTGGCACGCCCTCACACAACACACAGAGAGCTGAAACAGTAAAAACTTCAGAGTAAAACCACTCTGAAAATCCTGCTCCAGTCTAGCTTCCAAAGGTGGATTGGATTTACCAACTTCTTCTACCTGACTTTCAGGATGAGACTCTGGCTCAAAATGATAGGGCAGAACTGACGCCATTGGCAAATTAGAGAAGTGGTGTGGAGGCAGAACTTGTAGCAGGATGGCACTCTGGTACTCTCCTGAATTAAGTCAGACACACATTTTGGATTTAGACTTTAGGCTCAAAATTGTCTAAAGTTTATTTGAAAATATGTTTATTTTGTTCAACTGAATGACTGAACATTCCCTGCTGTCACTAGCAAAACAACCATGACACTACCGGAGTGTTCCCAAATGTTTTGATAGTGACAGTGACAGAACAGCGAAACTCAAAATACACACATTAAATCATAATAATTTTACCCCCCTCGTGTGGCCTCGTGTAGCCATACATCTACTTCCTGCTCTAAAATGTGGGTGTGTGGCTAAAATAAGGCTCTACCTATGGACCAAAACCCTGGTAGTGATATGCAAACGTGGTGAGGCACATCTTTGTGTTTTGTGTTTTAAAAATTACAAATCGAAAGTGGGGGGCTTAGGTTTGGAACACCCACCTGCTAATAGAAAAATTGCAGTAAAGCTGCCCTTCACATTTAGTATGAATGGTTTGATTGAAATGTTGCAAAATTGCCTTATATTGACATATATTGAAGTAAACAACATTTCTTCACTGTCAGAACAAAATCTTATTTTTCGTTTTCCAATATCATTCGAAAATGCCAGCTGCCCTTTATACAAGCTCAATATTTCATGATGGACGGAGCAAAAGAACTGAAACATAGAACGAAATCTTGTTACCTTAACTTACATTGAAACTTACGTCCTGTAAAGTTTCTTTTTGAGGTCTGGTTCCAACAGCAACACTGTTCCTTCTGTAGAATTTCAAAAGATTTATCATGACAGTGACAATATGTGCTAGGGGTTCAAAATCTTAATTTTTAGCACTAAACCCCAGAGTTATTAACTCTTTCTAGGCCCTGGCCATCTGTGATTTGACTCATCTCAACCACACCTGTGGATATGAAAGGGAGTAATTTACACCGTGGGTGATACACTCTGATGACTAACACTCTGACCTGCATCTCACCTCAACATAACCACAACTACCCCCACCTACCCAGAGGGATAGAGTGGGAGAGAGAGGGGGGAGAGAGAGAGAGAGAGAGAGATTTTTTCAATTAACTATTTTGGGTTAAATTCTAGTTTGTACTTATGCTGGTTGTTTTTCTGTAAGTATGAATGTGTGTGAGGTACATGCTCTGCTGAAATATAGTCTTCCATCAATAGCTCTCTCTGGTGTTTAGTCAACAGCGCAGCCTGAGGCTCGGGGGAGTAGCTCAGAGCTTATCAATCTCACACTGCGCAAACACAGGCAACTTCGATCTTATCAGCACTCTAACCCACTGCGCACACACACACACACACACACACACACACACACACACATACACGTACACGTGCATAAACACATTGAAGAACAGGAGAGCAGGTTCCACCCTGTGGCCTCTACCTGCCAGTGTTTCTACCTGTAAAGCTGCATGGGGTTTACAGCATTAATTTGCCACCAGCCTAGTACTACAGGGTGTAGTGTTATGCATATGTTTGGGTCATATCACACATTCTGTACATTTTCTAGGTGAAAATACATTACCGCATCATCTACAAGCATTTTACGTACAAGTGCATATTTTTAGCTGTATTAAAAAACAAGTAAGTGTCATAACTTTCACACAGGCCATGTTTCATATTTTATTTGTTTTCCAGTATGTTATACACATGATTTGTGTATATTTGTGTATATTTTCACTTAGAAAATCCACAAAAAATGATGCTCATGTGCTCAAAGTTGTACATACAACTGTATGCATAAACATAAATGTTGATATTAGTAGTTAAAACAGATTATAAGAAATTTCTGACCAAACTGCTGTTTTATATTGTCATTTTTTATATTGTGTCTTAGCTAACAAAGTAGGCATATACATTCATGTAACTATATATTTTAACCTTATTAATAATTAAAAAGCAGTTACAGTGTCCAAAGAAGCCACACATTCAGGAAAGAATCCACAGGAGGGTCACATCAGCAAAGGTCCAACTATTTAGGAGATGTCTTCACACATGCAGAGCATCGCTACAATGCAGTCAGTACAAAGTGATGCATGCAATCCCTCCTATGTTAATCAATGAAGTCCTTTATACTGGTTGCATATGGCAGGCAGTGGCAGCCCACACCATTGTCACTCTAAAAGTATGTACAAAATACCCCACTAAGTGACTAAGTGGCACCAGGCCGTTTTTTACATAATACATAAAAGCAACAACAGTGTTAAGAAATCACATTATTAACTTTGAAGAGTTGATTAAATGGCAGAAACAGACACATTCTTGCATCGACCTTATAGGGTTAACTCATTCAAATCTGTTCCCAAAGTAGTTGGTATGTGTGCATGGGAACAGCAAAATAGATCAGTATGCAGAATCGAAGCTTTCTGTGTGCTAACATTTTTCTTATTACTATATAAAAGAAGCTCCATGCTGCCTTTATTGTTGGATGTACTATGCTAGTGTCTGAGAAGCCTGCACACACATGCAGAATTCAGATCTTCTAAAGTCTTCTTGGCCTTAGGATTCATGAAGCTGGCGAGTCATTTTGATGTCAGACCACAAGAAAACAATAATTGAGTCTTTTAAATAATTAGATGACTCATGTTTAATATGACCAGGCAAAACCACTTCTGTTCCTCCTTCAAATACAAATCCTGTATCGACAAAAATGGCAGATTCCAAATTCCTAGACTGATATGAAACAGGTTTGACTGATTAATATTTACCACTCCATAATTTACATACACCAGCCCATAAAACAACAACACTGGAAGTTGGCTTCCTATTCACCAATATCTTAATCAAATGTTGCTTTCCACCTTAAATACTACAGCTTGTACAGGTGCCAGAATGTAGCTGCAGCATTTAAGGTGGAATGAGAAAATTTGGAAAACAAAACATCAGCACCCACATCGTTGTCAAAATCCTTGCGGCGGGTGGGGACATAGAAACTTTGGCACCTGAAAACGGCAAAACATGACCATAAATTGAATCCTTGTAAAGACAGGTGTCAGACTGCGATTGCCCAGAGTAATGAATGAGTGATGTAGCATTGGAGTCTTCCTGGCAGAACTTGCACTAAAGCTTTCATTTCCACATTTCATTAGCATCACAGTATTAATCACAGCCTGTAAGTAGCAGTCATGTTGTGTGACTTTATCCACTGTTTACTGGTTGATGCATAGTGAGTAACAACTCCAATTTACTTGGTGTTGTTGTTGAGATCTAAAGCAAGTAGTCAGTATAGGTAACTAAATAATACAAGGCCAAGCCTATTTACACGGAAGTTCATTTTATTTCCTGCCTGTGTCTGTTTAAACATGTCGGTTATGTGTGATCACTGGTGTGTCTCACTGTAAACCAGTCAGAGCAGAGCTCATCAACTTATACATGAGCTCACCAAAAAGCTCCCACCATCAAGTAACATAGCTTTAGAATCATCTAAAAGGTCCATATCTCACATTTCATTTGTACTTTATTGTTTCCACTGAAAATTACTTACAAAGTTTGTGTTGTTTTACACACCAAAAACAGTGATAATTTATTCCAACCTCACTGTTTTCAACTTCCTTTTATCCCCTACAATTAAACAGTTTACAGTTTTTACTGTGCTTTTAAGACTGGTGCGTGTAAATACCCTCCATTCTGATTGGCTGGCCTACATCGTGCCTCGGTCAGAAAGCCTTTGAGCCTTATGACTTCATTCTGAATGGACGGGGCTAAACTGCTAATGATTGGCTAAAAGGAGTGATTGCATTTGGATGTGCCAAAGACCATAGTGTGAAGGAAGTAGCTGAATCTGCAGGTCTATGGAAGCGTACAGTCATATGGGTCTACCACCAGTGCCTAAAATCTGCAGCTGTTTATCGTGCTTGTGGGGGTATTACATGCTATTGGGTATGTTTCAATCACAGGTGACTTATTTTTTATCCAGAGAGCGGATGTGAATGTGTTGGTTTTAGTGATTGGAACCACAAATTTAAAAAGAGCTGTTTTTACAGCTCATTTACAATATATACACTATTGGGATTGCGGAGGAAATGATATATTCTGAAACTGTAACAATGTTAACATATTACATCAAACATTTGTTTTAACAGGGCAAAAAAAAAAACCCTCAGTTTTCCTGTACACGTTGACATCATTGTACTCGGCAATAAAGTTGAACACAAATGGTTTTCAGGAGCTCAGGCTGCAAGTTTAGGAGATGTCAGATTACAAGAAAACCAGAACTTGGTCTTTTAAATTATATGCAAGCACATTATTTAACAATGTAAAACAGGTCTATATTCATTTCAGGTTTCCATTAAAGAATTAGATTTTAAGAAAAAGCTGAATTATTAAAATTTTAAGATGTGTATTAAAATTCTTTATTAATCAGTTTGTCTTTTGGCCTATAGTTTCCACCATGAATGTACTACAGACTGTCAGATACTGTGCCTTCAAAAAGTGAAATATTTAAATGCTCTCTGTTCAGCTTTATACAGTAATTTAGCTTTAAAGCTATTTTCAGTTCCTGGACTGGAAAGTTAATGATACATTCTGAAACTTGAACCGTGTTAGTAAACTCAAAGATTTAATAATAAAAAATAAAACTTTCCATGATATGTTGACATCATTGCGCTCAATATTAATGTTCAGCAGGAATGGTTTTCAGGAGCTCATGTTGGGAATTAGAAAGTTCTCTACATGAGCCTATTGGGGGAGATTTCTTCAAAGAGGCAGCTGTGTTGAGTTGTGTTAGTGGGTGTGGGGGAGTGGGAGGCAGAGGAGTCTCCCCAGAGGAAGAAATAAACACTGACGTGATAAACAGACAGTGAGATCATTCTGGAAAGTTCTTTTCATACGTTCGCAGCCACACAGACACACAGACACACACACATACACCTCTGACGGTATTCTATTTTAGAGATGAGACGTGACTAGTTGTTTGTTTGAGATAATTAGTTACGGCATCTCTCAGGTGGAGATGTGGCACAGCATGTCCATACACACACACATGCACATATACATTGTCCCATAGAAGTGTCCCATTATGGGAAAAAAAATCTCTCCCCCCATTCTTTCATATCCCTCAGGATATGAGTCATTCTTACCAGCATGCCTTTCCTTCCTAAACAAATTTAATATCACTTGCTGTTTATTATCTAAGATTGATCAAACTACGTCCTTGATAAAAGCCTGAATTTCGAAATTCAGACAGTTTGGAAGCTCTTTGTGCTGGTCTGTGCCATCTGCGTCATGATATTCATATTAACATGCATGTTTTCAATACCAGGATTGTGACATACTACAAACTGTGGATTGAATACAGCAAAATTGTATTCTGCAATTGTAATATCAAAGATATTAATATAAATAAGAAAGCTTTCCAATGTGTAAAAATCTCTCACTACAGGCCCACAAAAGAGCTTTATATGGCCTGAAAGTGTTGTACCATATTATGCAGTCAACGCAATGTTCTCTTTATCTTTTTCAAACACCCCTAGATTTGCCCTGAACTTAATTTTACTAGTAATTAATGCTGAAACATTTTTGTAATGCTTTTTTACATCATTTTTTAATATTTTGGGTAGATTGGCTTCAGCCACCAGACACTGTGACCGGTTACCCTAAGTTACATAAAATCATTTTAGACTTAGGATTATAATGTTAAACAGAAGGCTTCATTCAAGAGGTATCATTCAAAAAAAATACCTGGCATAGCATGAACACAGCACACTGAGCGGGTCATAATTAGCTACAACTTACTTAGCTGTTGCTCTGATTTGGAGTGAAATCTAATGCGGATTCATTCATGACATTGTGGTACATACAGTGTGTCAGAATAAAGAAATTATTTATTGGGATAATCCAGTGAGAACATGGAACCTCTTTTTAATTCACAATAACTTCACTTGCGTTGGGCAGGAATACCAGTACTTTCACAATAAGAGTGCTGTAAGATTTAATATTGACTGTAAGTTTATTTAATTTAACTGAACACATGTACTAATACCAATGATTTACTTTGACTACTACTATTACTACTACTAATAATAATAATAACATTAATAATTATTACTAATTGTTAATTATTATTAGTGGTAATACTTCAGTGTTGTTTTTTGTTTTTTAGCTTAATAATGTGACACATGTTTTGAAAGGGATTCCTGAGTTTGTGCATTGATATCCATCAAATGCTGGCATGTTAGTTTTCAGTACGATGCCATTTCAGAGTTCAGAGATTACAGGCATTCATTTGTGGTTTTTGGCCTTTTCCTTTATGCACAGAGGTTTCTCCGGATTCCCTGAATCTTTCAATGCAGTGGTGAACATCGATCCACTCTTTCTCCTAAATGATTTCGCTTTTCCTGAAAGCTTCTTGTACTTGCATGCATGCCTGCATCACCTGTTTTAGAATTTTCCTTTGATATTTCACAACATTTCTGGTTTTATTTAGTCTCTATCTTGTCTTTTTTTGGAACCTTTCAGAATGCATTTGTATTTTTGCTAAACATTTCATACTTTGTACTGCATTTGTTCAAATACAAAGTTATTCTGTTTTTATTTGTATTTTTTCTTGCTGTCTCAACTTTTTTTTGGTTTGGGTTTGTGGTATTGGTAGCAGCTATGATTTGTGGTGACAGAAGAATTGCTAATAAACATCGACTATGATGGACTTTAATATTAGGATGAGTGAATGTTAAAAGTTAAAATTCATACATGAAAAAAATGATGGAACACTACTTCCGTATTTTTGTTTTTAATCAGTCCCCTTTTGAGAAGGCCACTTGGCTAGTGGCCCCCAGGTAATTTGAGTAATTTGAGTTTGACAGTCATGTCCTAATTCCTAAAAAGCCAACCACCAATGTAATAAAAACCTGAAACCTGAATTCAAAACCAAACCTGAAGCAAGTTATATTTTGTATGTATTTAAACATAATACTGTAGTATCACACTGTGGTGTGAAAACCAAAATGCATATTGCATGCAGTCTGTCCAAAATGTACTCTAGCATTGAAAAGCTTGGAATCAGTGTACA
The DNA here is from genome assembly GCA_034552555.1 of Semaprochilodus insignis. Taxonomy (NCBI): domain Eukaryota; kingdom Metazoa; phylum Chordata; class Actinopteri; order Characiformes; family Prochilodontidae; genus Semaprochilodus; species Semaprochilodus insignis. The sequence goes on from CM067494.1 coordinate 20,824,677, forward strand.
AATTGCAAGAAACAAACAAACAAAACACACAAACAGCTTTCTGCGACGATAGGCCTCATACTGTAGAACAGAATCACATAAGGATCTAAACAGTAAGAAAATCAGTAAGAAAGTTGTAATAAAATTAGCCTCTAAAATATACTGTGGTTCAAAAGTAAGAATCAGATCTCAAGGCAGATAACTTGACAGAAACACATGCAAACAGAAAGCTACAGTGCATTATTTTCCATTTTATTCACCTCTTTTTCATGAAATTCTCGAAAGAAGCATCTAAAATACTGTTTGGTGAGTGGCTTCATAAGAGATACACATTGTATATGATATATGATATATGTATAAGTTTTTTGTGTGTGTAAAAATAACAAAATAATAATAAACTGGGCAAGGGACTCCAGTCTTTTGAATAGTAGTGTACATATACTGCAGTTTTGAGAAAAAACACTGAGAGCTCCTAAAGTATTAAATCAATAATGGTGGTAAACCATAAAAGCCACTTATGATATATGAACAAGACAGAATATGCTAATTTGTCAGTACTGCGTGCACCATATGGCTTTGAAGCATTACCATCATTAAGGCAAAATGTGAGCTCTCGGGCTTACGTGGATGAATTGATATTCCACAAGCAAGTTGCTGACTGGCAACGCAGAAACAAATACAGAGGAGTGGGCGGACACACATTCGTCTCTGGGAGCACTGCAAAGGAGACGGGAACAAAAACCCATAACCCCAAAGCCACTGTCAAAGCATCAGAAGGCAGGGCTGGATTTCAGCTAGCGACCCAACAAACAGGCCCTGGGCTACTGTCCACACTCTACAAAGAAGAAGAGCAGCAACAGCGCAGAAGAAAGGCATGCCCGCCATGGGCTGCGATGGCCCAGGTGAAGCCTCCTTGACATTATCTCTCCACCAGTGGCTCAATGCACGTCGCTGCCGGCCAGTAACGGACACCGCATGAGTAACGCAGCACAAAGGTAGAGTGCGGAAAGAGGAGAACTCTGATCTTTAAGACCGAGCTGAGGGGTTTTGTTTTCCTTTCAAAGCAACTAAACAAAACTCTCTTTCGCAAGCACCTGCATGCACTCAGATATGCACTACATACAATATAGATGAACTACAGGTGATAGACATGCACAATAGGCATGTACAGTACAATACAAACAGAACTTTCAGGACAGCTTGTTCTTTGTTACTTACGCAGTGAAACTGTTACTTTTCGAATAAAAAACATAAATTCATTTAAAAGTGTTGTTAACATGAAACAATTGTATCTACAAGTTTAGGCTTCTCTAGTCACATGACATTTTATTGATTAACTAAACACATCATTTAAAGAGAACACACTTCTGCACATTATAATGCAATATTACTGTATGTTTTCTGAATTTAAATGGGCCATAGAATGAAAAACTGAACTGACATCAGCATTGCTAAATAGGAACAGTTTGGTACATAGAACTGACATACTGTGAACCTCAAACACTGTTGTCTTCTTCAGATACAAATATCGCATTTACAAACAAAATCGGTAAAACATGCCAATTCCAGAATTCTAAACTGTTATGTAACAGTCTTAGCTCATTAATATTTTTACATTCCAGCCCAGCAAAACAATAATAATGGATTAACAGCAGCAAAAACGACCAGGTTGGTTGAGGTTCATCTTTAAACAAGGCTTAATGTTCCGTTCCACCTTAAATGCTACATCTTATACGTCTCTAGAATGTACTTGTGGCAGTTTTTAATGTGGAATGTGGAAAATTCTATGTTGAGCAGCTTTGCGTAGCATTTAACACTGAAAAGACTGAAGAGAGGAGCAGTTCCATTTTTGTTAGCGTCACAACCCCAACAGCAACCTGTAAGTAGCAGCCATGCTGTGTGAGTTTATCCACTGTTATCCTGTTGAAGCAGATTGTCTTAAACAGTTTCACAGTGGGGAACAACTTCTAGTTTGTTGCTTTCTACTGTTACTATCGAATTTGAAGAGTGTAGAGCAGTACTTCTAGAATTATTCATGAGCTCACCAAAAGAGGGAATACAGCTCATTTCACTTCAGGGCCAAATCAGAGTGTGTAAATGGGAAATGAGCCTGTAAAATGCATCTGGGCACCTTAACCAAAATCACATACCTATAATTAACTCAGCAAGTAAACAGAAGTTCAAAGTTCAGAAGTGCATCAGTTGTGTGCAGAAGATGTGCTTATTTATTTTCACTTAGAAAATTCACAGAACATGCAGATTTACAAATTTTGTTCAAACTTCATATGACTGTATTATTTCCTAAAACCCAGTTAAGTATGTGAGTTGAAAGTCATTTAAATGTTTGAGAGGGAAAAAAATGTTACTCTTTGCAACTGTTTTGAAAGAAATACAAATTCCAAGATCTCATATAATTATCATAACTATAGCAGTTAGCATATACAGTACTGTTTAGTCAAAGAGCAAACTTCATTTATTTACTTTTCAGTGAAAATGACCAACATTATTCCCCTAAAACAAAACAAAAACATGCATATATCTAACAGAAAAATACACAGGACCTTTAACAAGTGAATATAATATTAGTCAGTATTTAGTGTCTCCCCTATAACTTTTACCATCCATAAAGCTTGTGTATACTTGTTTAAATGGAGGATCTTGTGGGAAACTGTAGCTTTGCACTTTGCTATTGCTTTTGTTAGTTTGCTGCTTGTTAATCGTATCTACAGGTCTCACATGAGCACTGTTTAGCGTAGTCTGCTGAAATTCTTGCTTTAAATAGCCATTTAAATACTGCAGTTGAATGAGAGGGCCACAACTGTCACTTGTGGAGAAGGGACAGAGTTGTTTAGCTAAAAACATTTAAAATATCAGCTTGTTTTAGAGTGCAGTTTGTATTTTTATATTTTATCATATATTTCAAAAACCTTCAGATAGAGTGCGGAAAGAGGAGAACTCTGATCTTTAAGACCGAGCTGAGGGGTTTTGTTTTCCTTTCAAAGCAACTAAACAAACCACTCATTCAGAAGCACGTGCATGCACTCAGATATGCCCTACATGCAATATAGATGAACTACAGGTGATAGACATATATTCATTTAAAAGTGTTGTTAACATAAAAGTTTAGGCTTCTCTAGTCACATGACATTTTTTTGATTAACTAAACACAACATTCAAAGAGAACACGCTTCTGCACATTATAATGTGAAATTACTGTATGTTTTCTGAAATTAAATGGGCCATAGAATGAGCATTGCTAAATAGGGACAGTTTGGTAGATAGAACTGACATACTGTGAACCTCAAACACTGTTGTCTTCTTCAGATACAAATGTCGCATTGCAGACGGAGTTGGTTAGCCAAAAACATTGATGATTTTATCATATTTTAAAAACCTTCAGTAGCTGCACTGTTTATGTTAACAATGGATTTTCACTGAGCTGCAACACTTCACAAACTGCGCAAAGTGTATGCAGAGCTGTTGTTTTAGGCTAAAAACAAAAAAATGTAATGATGTCATGCACTTTTGATTCTGTCTTTATTAACTGCAGCTTGAAGTGTGTTCTAGTGTGTGACTGTGGGCGTGACACAATTGGTTACAATGGTACACATCATCAATCTGATTGGATGTCACTCAACTCATTTGCATAAATTCCATCTAGAAAGAGAGAGAGTACAGAAATCATGGTGCGCTTCAGTGGTTTAATGTGTCTTTCAGCATGTTATGGCACACCATGACATGGTCTGTTTGATGGCTATTCATTGATTCATTCGTCATCTGAACCTCTTATCCTTCTGGGTCGTGGGGGGTACTGGAGCCTATCCCAGCTCTAATTGGGCGGAAGGCAGGAAACACCCTGAACAGGACGTCAGTCTGTCGCAGGGCAGACTTACAGACATACTCACGTCACTCACACATCTACAATTAACCTGACTGCATGTCTTTGTCCTGACTGCATGTCTAGAAAATCCATGCAGACACAAGGACAGAATACAAAGTCCACATAGAAAGGATCCCAGACACCTTGACTGAAAATGTAACACAGGCCCTTCTTGCTGTAAGATGACGTGAATATGGTGCTTAAATTTTAGCATGCCGAACTGTAACTAAGACTATAAGACTATAAAAAGCTGGGTGTCCCCAAACTTTTGCTGGGAATGGTATATGCTACATTCATCATCAAAACAATAGAATACTCAGAAGGAAGTGTGGAATTGCAGTGCTATTGGGAAGGAAGATAAAGGTTACCAGGAACAATAAATGAAATAAAACGTTAGCTACACATACAGAAGTAGTGTCTCTCAGTATGGCGTCAAACTGACATGTTTGGTAATGTAATATGACAGACGTCTCAGCATGGAGTTATAGATGTTCCTGATGGTGTCCTGCGATAATCCATCCCTTGCAGCTTGAATATTCCCTCGCAGTTCCTGGAGATTTTGTGGTTGTGATGGAGGTGGAGTGACACCAGGCCTTCTGGACATGTGACGTGTGACAACAAACTGTTCATCTTGGCGCTGACCACGGAGCCTCCACACACAGATTCGTTGGTCGTCTCCACCAAGACAAAAGCAGGACTCATCACTGAAGATGACCTACTGCCATTATGAGTCACCCCATGACAGTCTGCCACGACACCATTGCAGTCTTTGGCGGTGCTGATGTGGTATTAAGCGCAGTCTTTGTAACGGTCTGCGTGCATGTAGTCTTGCATCATGCAGCCGTCTGCCAATGGTGCTGGCACAGGACGACTAATGGAGGGCATCACTGCTCGCCGAATGTCCGCAATTGTGACTGTTGGGTCAGTCAGGTACAGCGATAAGGCCTGTCCTTGCTTGCGTCACATGCATGGTCTCATAAAGTCAAACCTGCCCACCAAGTTTCATTCTTGTCAGCTGATTCCTTCTGGGTGCAACTATTTGTGCAACTATTCTTTTGATGATGAGTGTATATGCTGTATACATGGACTGCATTCAACTGCTACAACACACCTAAACTCACAGGTGAGCGCTGTTTTCAAAGCACACCAAAAACGAAGGGCACGACTACAAAAAGTTCCTGTAGCTTCTCCAACTCGTTCCAACAAAATTTCCAATTACATTCACATTCACTGGATGACATCAAGAGAGAGAAAGAGGCAATGAAGATAACTTGAGCAAAGCTCTCCAGCTGGGGCACCCAACAGGCAGAACAGCAGCACACAGGCAGGCCTCATTGTCTCTGTTTGGACGTGGTCTCTGTAACTTCAGAAAGAGTGTGAGGACACAGTCTTCCGTTTAGGCCTTATCGTAACGAGGTTTACAAAAGACACCTACCTATTTACAGTCATCATGGCACACACACACACATGCTCAAAGATGAAAGAATTGGGCTGAACATTTACGCATTGAGATGCGCGGCTTTTAGCAGGTTCTACAGTGCTTCTCTGAGAAGATGAGGTTCCAGCAGTTCCAACTGGTTTTCACAAAGCTAAATTAAAGAGGGTGGCTGCCTATCAAGCCCGCTTTGTAGAAGCTTTAAAAGGGAATTTGTGTATACTTATCTGGAGACTTTTGTTTTTATGCCGTGTTCTAAAGACGCAGTCACACTAACAATGCTAAAAAGCCAACAAGAGGCCTTAAAAACAATCTTCCATTTCATGTCTTCCCAGACAGAAATTATTTTACTCCAACAAAAGACAAACTAAACAGCTTTCTCTTTATCTCCTTCCAAATAGCCCTGGAACTGTGCAGACTGTGATTGCCGTTGCATGTTTTCCCGGGTTTGCCCTGTTTATACTCCAGTGTGGAATTTTGTTACCGGTGGAGTTTCGAGACTGATGGACAGGAAAGAGAGTGCCCGCTAGGTTGCTTAGAAGCACAGCCTACATGCACTTCGGGATTCTAAATCTCCTGATAGAAGGAAAAACACACTATAATCTGGCACATCTCTAACCACGCTTGAAGAGGTCTTATTCCATCTCCCAAGCTGGACTGACAGCTTAGGCTAGACACTCCAGAGCTCGCAGCAGCTGCGATGAAAGAAACTCGGCCGTGGAGTACCGTAATCCAGCAGATCTCACCATGGGCCAGCTCCACGGTTCCTGATTACTAGTGAGTTGCTTGCTGTCATAAGGGACTGTAAGTAGCCTATTCACGGTGTCAACTACATCAGAGAGCTTTCTATTAGCATGCTGCTTTCTGGGATCTCTTAAACCTGAACTGCACATCAGCAGGTTAAGTTCAGCATGGACTTTTACACAGGTACTACTTTATATGGATCATGTTGCTAAATGGGTTCAAGACTAAAATCTGTTTGTCTAAAGTTACTTAAATGTGATATTTTATTTAAGCAGTCTATTGTGTCACTACCAAAACAGTCTTAACACAGTACTTTACCAAATGTGGCTGTTTCGGTGGGGAGGATTTGTACTAATTTTGAGCATAACTCAAAAACTGCATCTAGTACGTGACTAGCAAACACAATTTTTAACAGTTATATGCACATGAAATCATAATACTGTATTTTCATTGGAACACTATATAAATGCCTTAATTCTTAATGTAACACACTGATTTTCAGACTTTGGGACACACCTACTTCAAAACAATGGGATCTAGCTGCTCATATGTTGCCATTAGGGCCATAAATGCAGTCTCACTTACTGCTCTAAAATGCATCTTTTAATTCAAAATGAAGCAAATGATAAATTTAAATCTTTCAGTCTCACTTTTAAACTAAATGAAAAAAAAGATAATTTTAAAAACAATAAATAAGAAAAAGTAAGTATAATTTTTTTAGGGTTTGGATTTGGGACAGCCACCTCAATAGACAGTATTATATTAATGATGAATTCTTAGTATTATGTACTATACTACTTATTTACAAAATTACTATGGAATTGAAGTTTGACTAATTTGATAGAATTGTATAGAATGCATATCTTTCAAGATGTAATGTATTCATTTGTAACAAGAAGGGTAAGAGAAAAAATAAAAATGACAAGAAAAGACAACATATAATGCGCTTAAAATTTCTTGTATTTGTAAAGTCTCTCCCACTGATGTACGTCAAAAGAAAATTCATGAACAGGGCTTTAAAACCTTTTGGAACTAACTCTTAATATGCTGAAATGTCAATTGCCATAAGACCATGGAAAACAAACATGATGCATGATGAATGAAAATGAAAAAAATCTTATGTATTTGTTATGCCTGTTTATTATGAGCAGATGACACAAAAAACACTTTATACCAGAATGACTGAAGAGTGGAGCATAGAGAAGGGAAGGAACTGCTCATGATCTAAAACATACCATCTTATCTTAACAAGCATGATGGAGGTAGTGATATGGTGTGTGAAGGTATGGCTGCCAGTGGAACTGGTTCCCTTGTATTTATTGATGCTGTGACTGCTGACAAAAGCAGCTGGATGAATTCTGAAATGTGTAGGGCTATATGATCTGCTCAGATTCAGCCAAATGCTTCAAACCACTTTGGATGTCACTTCACAGTGGACAGTGATCCCAAAGCAGATTGCAAAAGAAAAAAGACTTTTTTTAAGGCAACGGAGAGGAAAGTTCTGCAACAGCCATTTATCTCACCTCAATTCAATTGAGCATGCGTTTCCCTTACTGAAGGTAAAACTGAAGGTAGAAAGAACAAGCAGGACCCGAAGACATCTGCAGTAAAGACCTGACAGAATATACCAAGGGAAAAAAACCCGCATTCGATAATGTCTATGAGTTCCATACAGGCAGTCATTAACAGCAAAAGATATGCTGTAGAAGTATTAAAAATGGCCAATTAATTTATGACTGAAAGTTTGTCAAATTACTTTTGAGGCTTCGAAATGGTCGTAATCCACACCCCATTTAACTGAATTTGCTGTAAATACCCTCAAATTACAGCTGGAAGCCGACTCTTATATGCTGTGGCAGACGACTAAATAACAATACCTGATAAACCTACTAATGAGTGCAGGTACAAGGGAGGTGTACCTGGCAATTAAACACATGTACCAATGTCCAGCCAAGATCATTCTGAGGAAGAGTGAAAGCACTGCCTATTAAGTAGATCGGTGTTCAGTTCAACACTGAACTCTTAGCAGTTTAAGAGCTGTGGAGAGCATGTATGAAAGAGGGATACTGTGAGAAGGAGAGAGATAGAGATAGTGAATGTGAGCCATAATAAAAGAGAGTGCCAGAGTGCAGTATGGTGACCTCTGCAGAAAAAGCTCTCCAGACTGGTCCATTCTGACTCCCCTCGGCTGGCCTGTCTATCAGCAGAATAAAATCAGAGATGAATGTCGAGGGCCCGGGGTTCAAACGGAGGCAGCTTTAATTTCAGATTCTATAACTCCGGCCCGTCTGGAGAGGTTTGACAGCCGCCACAGAGCACACACCTGCCCTTTTAAGACACTTGCCCATGGTCCCTCCAAGCCGCTTGCCGCCGGGCCGCTAAATAGCGCCGGTCCCTCGTGCCACGGCTGTCCTGCTTTCCCTCTCTTTTTGTCCTTGTCGCATGCTTGCGCTCAATTGCTTTCTCTCAAATTTCATCACTGGCCCATTACTCCGATTCCTCTCAGGTTTCCATTCCAAACTGGTTTTCTTTACTCCTGCCGATCTCTCTTTCTCCCCATCCCCCCAACCTGCCATTTTTTGTTGTGGTTTAGGGAAGACGGGCATGGCTTGTGGTGCTTGGTGGATGGTAATGGAGAGGAATATCGCTCAACTGTGTGGCATGGACATGGCTGAAGAAGAATGCGGACAGCTCCTGAGGGCGAAAGCCGATCCTCGACCCGTTCCACCCTCTCTTTGCACCGTGGATGGGGTATGGAAGTTTAGAAGATTCAAACTGTCCCGTTCTGTGGAATTCCTTTCATCTCTGCAGATTTAGGCTGTGATAGACAACACTCCACACTGGGCTGCGTGAAGGTGCTTAAGACGTGAAGTAATAAAAAAGCGTGTTCTGGACAAGCTATGCAGTGCTGCTCCAGAAAAGCCAGGCCTCGTTCATATAAACAGATAAAAAATGTTGATCTGCTGGAAAAGCATCCTTTGATTTGGCAATAAAAAAAAAAGTCATAAACTTTATATGTGCCATTCACTGACCAAGGACAAGGACACAGAGTGGAAAAAATATATGCAGGCAACCTCATTTCTCCCCACATCAAATCATTTCTATTGCTCCCCACCAATGCTTTTCTTCTTAGATCAGATGTAATGTGTTGCTCTGTGGCAGAATATAAAGACTTGGCGATGAATAGCAACATAGTGCACCGTCTCCTTCTATCTTTCCTTTCTTTCTTTCCTTTTTTCTTTTTCTTTTTTTTTGAATTTTTGTTTTGATGAAGACACGAAGTTGACCTGTGGAAGGCGGAGGGGGAGGGGATACGATTCATGTCAACCACACAAGGGCCCCTCAGTTCAAAAAAGGGGGAAAAAATCAATGTCTTCAGCCCAATAGGTCCCCGACTGCAATTACCAAAAAAAGCCGGCACTGCTAACAATTGTCTACCGTGCTGGACACAAGTTACACACGCACAAAAGAGAAAATATAAGGGCACGACAAGGGCGGACAACAGATATTGAGGAGCCCCAATGTAAGCGAACAAAATGGAGTTGCTCTGCAGAAATAACAAGCGCTTGTTGGTCGTTAGACGCCGACGCCTTGCTTGCTGTTGATCTCATAACTGGGACAATGGCGACAGATTTGAGCGCAATCATGCACCTAATAGAAAACTATTGTTGCAAAAAATACCTTTCACGGTGAGCTCCGAAACACCTCCAGTGTCTTTCAGCGAAATGAAATAACTTTCTCGTTCAGGAGGTGCTTCGGGGAATCAAACAAGTCCAGGTCTATTTGGAGCATCCAGCAAGCATGTTCCCCAACAAAGAGTGCCTGAAAATACGCAACTGGGGGAGTCAGTCTTGAATCGGGTTTGCCCACGACCTTTGAATGCACAGACAGGACTGCGAATTTGACTTCCTGCTGTTTTACTCCTTCGTGAAACAAAATAATGCAACCATTCGCTTCAGCAAACAAAATAGTATAGTTCCAGTTCCAGTTAAAACAGACTAAGAGCAGAAGCAAATGGCAGTTTTCCAAAGCAGGCATTATTCCTATGGGAAGTGTGACCCTCACTGGTGTCTGCGGTATGTGTCAGAAATATGGATATTATTGTGTGCGATAATAAGGTACCGAATAATTAGTTCACAACGTCTACATTAATATTGCTTTGATATTGAAAACAAGCTTGCTCTCTGGGAAAGCTAAAGCCATCCATGGCCGGGAGTCCGAGACCACATGACTGGCATCGCTCTCTCTCAATGTGGCCTGAGTAAATCTCTCCCAGCATAAAGCTGGCCAACATCAGCATCTGTTAGCTAATGTAACAGAAATGCGCAGTTAGCATTCTCCTCCCAGCGTGTTGAGCTGCAGTTTGAAAGACATGGTGGTGCTTCATGCGTCTCAGAGGAAGCATGCTAGTTGTAATGCTGGAGTAAACCTTGTAGGTGGAATTGGAACTGGGGGAATAACTGAGCCAAAATACAATCAAAAACAAGGCAAATCAAACGTAAAGTTTTCTGACTTGTTGCTCCCCTATACACCTTTCTACTAACATTCAGGAGTGTGTGAGTGTGTTTATGTGTGTGTTTCCAGGTCGGCATCTGCTTCCTGTGGCTGGAAAAACTGCCGTGGCAATAAACGCACTCTGGGTTACCTTTGCAAATAGGGGTCAGGCCTCATTCTGCTGAACTGGAGGAGATGAAGTGTACCTGGGAGATGCTGGCTGTGACAGCTGTGTTATTTGTGTTGCCGCTGAGGAAGAACAGACCACCTTCTAACTGCAGAGGAGAGGAAGAGAAGAGGAAACTGCTTTTCACCCTCTGCGTTTTCAAATGACACACATGGATGTCCTCACACAGGCTGTTTCTCTGCCTCTCTACAAATAGTGTGCTTTTATACAGTGTTAGGATGTGAGCTCGTATATAACACCCAATATGTATTATATATCAGTGCTGTCCAATGAAAACCTTGTAAGTCCATTTATATGATTTTTTGCACCATTTGAAAACTGGCAACTGGCCTTTACATTATCTTAAAATCGATGATAGAAATGAACAACAAATGCATATACATCTCATCATACATTCAAGTTTAGAACATTTATTCTCCTGCTATAAAGATACTTTTTTGGCAATTTGAGGCTCTGCTATGACAGATAAATGTAACTAAAAGTCTAACCTGAAGCCTAAGCCTCACCTTAGTAACCAATAAGAAATGAGTTTGCCTTTTAAGTTTACAGAGCCACATCAAGTAGAATGAAATTTAAAATACAGTTTTAATAAAACTGGTTTGGGTAGTATGCTGCTAAAGTTTCAAACATACTATTTACTCCCCATTTATGGAAAATAAATGGCAAAAACATTATTTCCTATGTGTCATAAAACCTAGTTATTTACATATTATCTCATGCAAAATACCTCTAATCTAATTGCATGGTATGTAGATTTTCGATGCGAAAGTAAGTTAACACATCCTCTACAGGGAACAACACACAACTTCTATGTGAAATGTACTCTTGTCCGGTCTCTTGCTTGGGTCGCTTTCTCTTCTTTGGTCTTTTCATAGCCTCTGCTGTGATGTCCGTTCTGGGAACACCAAGGTGGGAATACCGAGCTAGCTTCTTCTTATAGCTAGCCGAAGACCCACAGTTGTTGGTGTGTGACGTGGTGCCGTAAAGTGTTTCACAGTTCCCTTGCAAGAAGTCTCATGCCTGCTCCTCCAAAGTTACATAGCACTATAGCAGGCATTCTGGGCCTGGAGTGGCAATGACAGCCAAAAATAACTCTGTGACCATCAAAAATATATTGAAGTTGTGTTTGGAAAAGTGTGTTCACTGTAGAGGATGTGTTCACATACTTGCATCATTTGACCATGTGAGCCTAAACGTTTGCTTAGGCTTGTACAGTGTATCTGCCTACAGCAAATTAGCTCTACCCATACATGCTGAAGTTATGTGAGTGTTTCAGCCCAGGTTGATATTCGAACGAGACAGCCAGTCGGAACAGAGCTCATTACATACATCAGTACCAAAAACAGGCTGAAGAGAGGTTTGGCACTGGTTATGTAAGGATGGTGCAGTCACACAATCATAATTGGATCTCAGGAAATACTATAGTATAGTCAATAATGAAACATGTAGCTATTGATAAAGTAGCACTTGAAAAAGTCAGGCTCTTTTAATGGTCCTGTAGGTAACCTGTAGATTTCCTGGTTTCGTTAGGACAGAGTCCTGTAAATGTAGGAAAGCAGGCACGTACACACAAACACACACATGCGGCCAAAACCGCTTGTAATTATTTCTTATTTATAGCGCTCTCCCTTGGGGCTAGAAATACCTTGGCGTGTGTACTTTGATGAGACCTGAGCGAATGTGAAACTCTAGTCAAGTGCTTAGACTTGGCACTAGCCCGGAGGAGCAGAAAAAGAGGCCAGTTTAATTTTCTCTGCTTCATTAGTTAGCAAGACCCCTGTAAGCCCCCCCAGCGAGCCAACCTGCCACCACACACACTCACCCCCACACACACCCCCACACACATACGCATGTTCTCCCGCTACTTGTGTAAGGCTGTTGACTGCTGTGCTTATTAGGCTAACGCACACACACACGCACAGTTCAGGTGTGGCTCCAGGCGGCACGCATGTCTCAGCTCAATTGCTTTTTATCAGATTTCATCAGGGGACCATTACCTCTCTCTCTCTCCCTCTCTCCCTCCCTTTGAGCCTCCTGTTACTCTGCCATTTTTCTTCTTCTGGTGGTTGCCCAGGCAGATGCATGCATGTTTAACCATATACATAGTGTGGGTGAGAAGGTTAACTGTATAACGTTAACCTCCCCTGGCTATTTCCAATTTGGCAGAATTGAACATGCGGTAGCCTTTAACATTAGCGTAGACATTCAATTTCACCTCTTTTTAGCATTTCACTGGCTCATTCATGCCGAATCTGATTCGGTTACACAGAGTAATAAGAAGCCGGTGTAAAAATGGGCCTTGTTGGTGTTCTTGAACCATTTCCAAGGGTTACAGGCGGACTACATTTGTCTCCCTGTGGCAAAGGCAAAGATTTATTGGAAACATTGCTAGTGTAGTATTTTAAATGAATTATTAACCTGAAATGCTAAAGTTAATTGTTGAGTGGATTAATCACCTTCAGTTCTTCACTGGAGTTGGACAGTAATATTGGAATCCTATCCATATTTACAGAGAATCACATAAACCTTTCCAACATTGGAAAAAATACATGTTGATTTGACTGATAGAATGCATTTACTGTGTCCTGGAAGAACAGAATATGCAACGCTTAAAGGGGACCTACTTTACTAGAATATTTACAACATCACTGTTCCCATAACACAATTTTTCTGTACTCGTCCTATCCATAAAAATACACTCTGTTAGAGCTCCTGTCTCTTTAACCTCCTGTCCTGCCTCTTGATGACCCCAGTGTGTTCGAATTAGTCAACCACCAAAACGGCATCCTGCTACAAGCTCTGCCCCCACACTGCTGTGGGTATTCTTACAATGGTGTCAGTTCTGCCATATCAGTCAGGTAGAACAAGTTGGTAGATCTACTCCACTTTCACAAACTAGACTAAAGCAGGATGTTTCAGAGTAAAATAAGGATTGTGTTACGAGATGATGTCACATTGTAACAGAGAAAAGGGCTGGAATTCCAACGAGGCAGGTTTCAGGCAGCAGACGAAAGTGGTTTCTGTGAGAGAGCGTTTCTCCCTCTGGTGTGTACTGGGACTTTATAACTTTGTAGACTGTTTACGTGCACAAAACGTTTATAGGAAAAAGACAAAACGGAAAACATAGTAGGAAAATCCAGAAATATGTAGTTCCAATTGCTGCATTTCCTAAATGCTTATGTATGGGCATTGCCATGGGTATTAGTAAATAGGCTTAAGTTTGGGTGCAAAAGTTTGGGTGCCCTGGTCAAATGACATGTTTTGTCGATGTGCTTTGTGAAGTACACATCCTCTATAGAGAAAACATTTTAATGTATTGTCACCGTTTATTTGTTTTGTGTGAGGAAAAAGCATAAAAACATTTTGCGCTAAACTTCTACATTTCTATGAATAAACAGTAATTGTGCACTAAAATTGGCAAAACAAAATATCATATTTAAGTGCATTCTCTGAAACTTAATTTTACTTAGAAGGTCAACAAATCATGTAATTTGACTGAGGGTATGTAGACTTTTACAAAAGACTTTAAGTGCATGATAAAAAAATAATAGCATCAGCCCACAGTTAGTCCACAGCTGCCTTCCATTTTTTCACTTGTACTTCTTAAATAACTAGCAATCTTACCCGCTTTTAGTGATGCAACACTCTAAGAACTGAAGTTTTCTTTTTTATTACATCCTTAGTATCCAAGGAGGAAATAAAAGATAATTTAACTTCATAAAGTTGTCTCCTGCCCTCCATCCCAAACCTCTGATCAATATCCAGCCCAGTAAAGGAGCCCTATCAGTGGAGTGCTTAAAGCACAGAAATATACTGACTTAATTCACCTCCGCTGAGCCCTGCAGAGAAATCAACCAGCACTAATGCAGAACCAAAGAGCACGGAAGCACTTCTGAAGAGCTATAGCGTTTTCTCTCTGTTTAATAAGGAGCCGGGCACTGTCTGGGCTGGCATTCAACTCTCAGATGGCGCTGGTATGGCGTTAGTGCCAGGCACGGGTGTCCTTCCTGTAATAGGGCCTTCACTTATTGCCTTTAGTATAATCCCTTTTAAACAGTAACAGCTACCTACCGCCATTAAGGCTAATCCCTCGGACTCTGTTTAATTGGCCGGTCTCTATGAAGCTGGGCGAGGACCGATGGTCTCCAAGAAGCAAACGAGGAGAGCTATGTAACATGAGCAATGCCAGGCACGAGCCAGGAAATCTTAGTGGCAGAGTCTGAAGAGTTAAAACTTTTTTGTGGAATGAGTTGCTGGGTGCCAAGGCCTGAAATGGATAGAGAGTGGAGATGCGGAGAAGGGGAAAGGGAGGAAAACAGAGCAATTTCATTCATGTTTAATGTAAGGTAATATATTCCCATATCAGTTAGCTTTATTGAAGCATTAATTAAAATTAAATGTAAACAGTTTTCCACTTATGCCAGATAAGCTGGCGCTCCGAGGCTGCCAGTGGCAACAAATGCTAAAAACCAGTAGTCACGCAAATCTTATAGTTTCCAAAGCTTCGCTTAACATGCTCAAACTGAGGTCTTAATTATAGTCAGACAGACCTGTCAATGAGGTTTAGAGCCTAAGAAGAGTGCCGTGGCCAGCCACTAAAAGATATTGTAGTGAATTCTGCCCAGCTTTCATGTGTAAGAGGTCACACAGGCACATAGACACTACAGAGTTGCTTCTTTTCATAATGAACTATTTCATCTTGAATTTTAGAACTGAAGATATATTGTTAAGAAGTGGAACCAATGAAAAATGCACTCTAACATACATGGGGGCTGCATGATGCAAACGTGAGTTTGTTTCTGTGTGGGAGGCAGAATTTGGACAGAAATTGGAACCCAGCACTGTATGTCCATGTCCCTTTGCATACCAGTACTGTGGAAGTAGGTGCATTCGTCTTTAGCTTCTCTGGTCACATGAATTAGCATCAAGTAGCAGCAACAACACTGCTGTGTAATTTACAGCATTTATGATTTACCCTTTAATCTATGTTTGGTTTTATATAAGGCTATATGATTATATTGCTAGCTAGTGCTTTTTGTAAATTTCACTGACACACTGAGGCTGTTCTGTGACGATTGCGACCGAAGAAACAGTGGTCTGCAGCAATATTTACATTGTTGCCATTTAGCTGATGCTCTCATCCAGAGCAACTTGCAAGGTTCATCATATTACAGGTAGGCCAATGTAGTGTTAGGAGTCTTGGCCAAGGACTCTTATTTTTGGTATAGTCACCCATACCAGGAATCAAACTCCAGTCTCCCACAAAGCATGGTAGCTCACTGGTACCACACCAGCCACAATACTTGTCTCACCTGCAGCACACTTGGCACCCTGCCAAGTATGAAGGGTAAACAATTTTAGCATGGGTACCTAGGTATGGAGAAGTTCCTTTTGGCTGAGGAAATTATGACAAAATATGTAATCACAGTTTTCAGTTCTGGATGGAAATAAAACAGTTCAATTCTTTAAAAGTCCAGCAGAAAATTGACCGATCAGGCATCAGTAATCAAACATTGCTTGTGGTAATTTGGATAGATATATCTAGAAAGCTCTTCTATTGGTTAGGACATCAAGAGTTGAATGCAAGTCCTAGTGCATTAGGGGTAACCAACAGCATCATTACACAATAACGGAGAAATCAACTGATGACATTTTGATTTCTGAGTGCAAGACCAATTTGGGGAGAGATTTTCACTCTAGGCTTTGTGGAATTCCTAGATACGTCACTGACTGTGAATATGAGCCGGGGCCTGATCAGTGGGTTGTTAAAAATAGAAAACAGCTGTGACAGCTATTTACCAGACCTCCCTAATGAAAAAGTTACTGTCAAACTGCTACAAAGTAAATACACATGTCATTGACAAAAGGGCTACACAATTAGTTGTACCCAGAAGGAATCAACCGACAGGAATGAAACTTGGTGGGTAAGTTTGACATCATAAGACATGCGAATGATTCAAGTTTCACACTCAACTGCACATGTGACGTAAGCAGGAGCGGGCCGCTGTACCTGACAGACCCAACAGCCATGATTGCGGACATTCAGCGAACAGTGATGCCCTCCATAGTCATCCTGTTAGTGCCAGCACCAATGACAGATGCAGGACTACATGCAGGACGGTTACCAATTACAGTTGCCTCTAACCCCACCTCAATGTTGCCAAAGACTGCAGTGGTGTTGTGCCAGACTGTCATGGAGTGATTCCATGTGAGAATGGCAGCAGGTCATCTTCAGTGGAGAGTCCTGCTTTTGTCCTGGTGGAGACGACCAACGAATCTGTGTGAGGAAGCACCATGGTCAGCGCCAAGGTGAACGGTTTGTGGTCATGCGTCACATGTCCAGAAGGCCTGGTGTCACTCCACCTCCACCCCTACTGCAAAATCATGAGTGTATATGCTAATATCTCTGTCATATTTTTGTCATGTTTTGACCAAGTTTTGGCACTTATCCCCCACCTTGAAGACCTGTCCGCCAACTTGAAGACCTTGCTCTAATTTTACTGATTTGCCACTGATCAAATGAACATCTTACATTAACAAAAGGAAGAGGTTGCTTTCCCAAAGTTATTATAAAACAGAACTCATAATTCTGCAATATAATTAAAGCTCTACCAGTTCTATAATGTATTATGTAAAGCAGCATTTCAAGACTGCAAGAGCAATCCATTGAGCCCATTGCTAGGTCTAGTCCACTGGGGAGATCTGAATAAAGCGATGCTGACCATGAGGATAATGATGATGACAGCTGACACAATGTAAAATAATGTCTATACATGTTACTCATAAGCCACAGCAATACACTTGTACACGGGTTAGAGCGCATGTAAAGTGCAGAAATCAGAACCAAAAGGATTTAAAAAGCAAAAAAAAAAAAACAGAATGTCAGAAGAGGGAAAAAGTGTTCAAGGAATCAGTTTGAGAGTGTGGAAATGGGCCGAAGCTCTTTTACAAAGCATGGCATTTCTCATTTCTGTGGCGATAATACAGCCACATACCACTCCAGTGTGTAATGCGGTCAGATCGTTCTTCATGCAGATCGTTTTGTGAGCCACTTTATCCTTCATACCTGCCAGCTTCTTTTCAACCGCTGGTCCTCAACCCCCACACAAAGATTGCACAGTGCATCCACAAAGCATGCATTTATCTCCTCTGCAACCGAGGGGCATGGGAATGCTCGCAGCAATTAAAGTGTGCATGCGCACACACACACACACACACACACACACAAACACACACACACACACATGCACACATACACACACACCCAGCTGTCCATTCTTACATACACACCCACACAGACCCATGCTTTCAACATTGGTCGACACTGCCTGTTGCACATTTTGACCGCAAAAATGCAGAGCCTATACCTCGACTGGTCACTTGCCTGGGAAACTTTTTTTGGTATTTTAACAACCTGTCCAGTGAGACACATGACTAATTAGACAAATCAGATTTGCTGCTCAGAAGTTTGGTGTCCCTTCACCAGGCTGGTCCACCTGGCCAATTGTCCATTTATGCCAGATGTAAGCAATCAGTCACGACAAGATTGGTGTCCAAATTATGCTTCATTGCCAACACTAGTCAGCAGTCATGCAGATCTTTTTTTTGTTCTGTCAACCAGCTGTAACAATGAATAACACTTCAATATCCTGGCTGAACATTGCAAGCAGTCACTACAGACAACAGAGATACAAGTTGCTAATATCATTCCATGAAATAAGGTCTTAAATAGGGTCAAGCACATGCACATATAGACCCAAGGGGCTGGGATGGGGCTAGAGCCCTTGCACCTTTGCCTTCAGGCTGTACAAGTGCCCTTTTGGTTGGTGTGTATAATTTATTATACTGCTTATATCATATTTAAGATCCAGTTCCAACATGGGTTGGCCTGTGTTTTATAGGATTCTTCACTTCTGGATGCCCCCTCTGGTGGAGTACCAACCACCTAAGGTTCTCCTCAGTCATTATGGTCACTTCTCATCACGGTGCTGTGAACGCTTTAAAGTTATTAAGAAAACTTGATTTGATAATGGTGATGTAATCTTCATTGTCGTAATAAGACAATGGAAACTCTGTAAGACTCTATGAAGTTCATAAATACACTCACAATGAAATTTGCATGCTGGAGACTGCAATTCAAATCCCTGCACAGATAGTAACATCAATCTACCTCTTAACTCTTAACAATGAAACATACAGATGATGTTTACAATGTCTTTCTTGCAATATGAAGTACATTAAATGAAGTTAAAATCATTGCGCTTTTCCCCCTTTAGCCTGTACCCCCCAAAATGGCTGTGCACAGGCCTATATAATGTGCTATCAAGTCAACAACAAGGTATACCGAGAGAGGTATACCAGTAGCTGTACTGTAATGACAATTGGTGACGATTTAGGGCAGACCAGATCAGCAGGCAAGACCGCCACTGGTTTGGTGTACTGAAGAATGCACGGTAATGATAAATATGTATATAAAATAAACATGTTTTTATTATTCTGGCCACAAATTCTTGAAAAGAAGATTAACGGGCTTGGTGGTCAGAGGGGCCAAGTGCAAATGTTTATATCTGCCCACCCCTGTTCAATCAATCAAAGAATCTCAAACACAACTTACCTATCTCTATGTGTGCTTGTGAGGTGTTTATGAGAGGCTTGTTTGGGGCGGATATGAGCCTGGTCTCTGACCCAGACCGCGGGCCTCTGGGGAAGGTCAGATGCTCTTGACCTCCGCGTTCCACAGGCTCGGCCTGCTGCCGTGTGGAGAGACTGCAAAATGCCTCCCAGGCAGACACACTTACAAATACACACACACATATACTTCCCTTCACTGAGTCAGTCTCACGGTTCTATATCAGTAAGTCTCAATGAAACATCATTTAGTCATTTCTGAGGCCAAAGCTGTGATATCTTAAAACTAAACAAAGTTGTTGCAGTCAAATGCCTGTTGGACATGACAATCCTCAAAGAAATTCAGCTAAGAGTTCAATGCCCTAAAGTAACTGCAAAACACGCATCATAAACATCATAGAGTATGATAAATCCTTTAATACAGCCTTTAACAGAGGCTTCTCTATTACTGATGTGATTTCTCTGTTCTGTTGTCACATCTGTTTGATATGCAAAGAACGTGACCTAACAAAGCTGAAGATGTTAATACTTTTATTATGTTTGTGTCACACAAAGGAATTATGAAAAAAGCTCCATACCCGAAACTCGTTCTTCTTTCAATCTAATGTCCTGTCAAACTCTGTTTCCAGGAATGAAGTCTTCACACCATACCTTTTCCTCATCTTCTCCCTAGTCCTCACTCATTTCTCTCAGTTCTACCTTCTAGTTTAAAACAGAAACCATACAGAACACCAGACCGAGTTCTCAGAGTTTGCTCCCCGTCTGTAATCATACAGCATTAGTCTCATCTTACAGTATGACCATAGTGCTGCTATCACAATAAAACCTTATAACTCCAAAATGATTACAGGAGAAGAAAAAAAAAACATAATTAACTTTTAATGTAGGTCAATGGAACCAGATGTTTTTCTGCACCATTTTGGGCCATTTCTTTTGGTCCATTCCTCATGAAATTTGAACACAAGGCAACAGGTATTTTCAATTATGCCAGAATTATGTAATTGTGTCAAAACCTGAAAACTGTACTGACAACAGCAAAATGTTGATGGCATGGTACAGACTTGCACACTACCTATTTAAGCAAGCCTATTCTGGATGTAAATAAAAATTGTAAAAGACACAGAGAAAATGGGACTCATTTGGGGTCATCGTGGTTTCTTCTGTAAGAGAAAGGAGAAGCTTTCCCAAGCTCCACTCTTGCTTCAGATCTGAAAACATCCACAGGTGTTTCTGTCTATCCTTCCGCTGTGAGAAGACCACTCAACATTATGGACCAGATTACATGCGTTGTTAGTGATCAGGTGACCAAGCATTCCTTTTTGATGATCGGATGATTGGATAATTGGATGGTGATCAGATGATCAAACTGTAGGTCGCTCTGAATAAGAGTGTCTGCCAATTGCATAAATGTATTGCTTTTTTCTACATGAAGGAAACTCTCTTAGGATGCATTATGATACGATGTCAATCAGGTCACTCAAATGTGCTCTGATTGGTCAGCTTACCCACTTTTTTCTGACTGGTCAACTGCCAAAGGGGCCCCTACATGGCCTCCAGTAGGCTCTGCACTGTGTGAGGGTGCACCAATCTTGCCAGCAATAAGAATTGTGTTACAAGATAATGTCACCTTGTAACAGATGAAAGGCTAGAAGTCCAATGATGGGTTTCAGGAAGCAACAAAGAAGCTACCACCTAAAAGTCCAGACTTCAACCTTCAACCACCTAAATGTGCTTAACTGAAAAACTGAAAGCAAACCTCCCAAAATAAGGCGCACTGGTACAAATATATACACTCATTGTCAAAAAAATAGTTGCACCCAGAAGGATGTGTCGAATTACAATGGAACAATAAATGAGGATAAATTTAAACGAATATGGGCATATTCATTGAGCTATACACACAGAAGTATTGACTCTCAGTATGGCGTCAGGCTGCCATGTGATGTTGAAGAGGTGATGTTGACGTGGTTTTAAGAGCAGTCGTTGTAACGGTTTGTGTGCATGTAGTCCTGCGTCATACAGCCGTCTGCCAGTGGTGCTGGCACTGACAGGATGACTCATGGAGGCCATCACTGCTCACTGTCCGCAATTGTGGCTGTTGGGTCAGTCAGGTACAGCAAAAAGGCCAGTCCTTGCTTACATTACATGTGTGGCCGAGCATGAATTTGAACCATTTGCATGTCTGATTGTCTCATAATTTCAAACCTACCCACCAAGTTTCATTCCTGTGGGTTGATTCCTTCTGGGTGCAACTATGTTTGTGATGGTGAATTTCATTATTTGGGCCTCTGTGTCATTTTTTTATTTTGTATTTTTGCTAAGTATATGTTTTCTGCTTTTTTGCTGATGCTGAAAAATAACTTGTACTTCATGTCTGTTTTGACTGAAATTTAAGTAAATGAATAGTGGTCTCTGACTTTAGCAAAGTACTGTAATATATGTGGGTGTGTGTAACAGAAAGAGGGAGAGTGTGTGTGTACTAGTGTACTAGTGTGTGTACTAACACAGCCTTCAACAGCTGTTCAATTTGACATTACCTTAAGAAATGTACTGTTCAGTCACTGGCCCCCCGAAATTGCCAACCTAAACATTCCTACAATGATATGAGCCATCGGATTCTGCAAAGACATCTCTCACATTCGTCCTCAGTGCTGCCCTAAAACCTACATGCAGATATGTAGTCTTCCACTTCTTCTTTGCACCCTTTCTCATTTCTCACTCGTCTTCATTTACAGCTTGTTCGAAGCCCCCAACACTCTCTCCTCCCTCTTTCCTCACACTCCACTCATTTCAGACTAAACAATTGTGACTTGGCTGGGAAAGTGCTTTGGATCCAGATGCTACTCCTCTGGATCCCCCCTCTGTTGCGTTCTACTCTCTCTCTCTCTCTCTCTCTCTCTCTCTCTCTCTCTCTCTCTCTCTCTCTCTCTCCCTCTTTGGTTGCAGATTTTTTTTTTAATTGGAGTGGCAGGCACAGACACTCTTTCAACAAACGCAAATGCACAGGGGAGTCCCACTCCTGGCAAAGGCCCTCCATTAGCGCTCCAAATAAAAGAAAGTTGAGAGCTGTGTTTCAGGTGTTTATTGCTAACTCAGCTTCAGGCAGCTGTCTCCACTCCCCCTCTTCCCCTCCTTCACTTCTGTCTGCCCCAATCTGCTCGAAAAAAGGCTTTTTTTGGAAAAAAAAAACAGATGGTTGGTCACTGAAGGTGGTGCAGTTGATATAAGCCATTTTGTAGGTTTTTGTAAGTTATTTGATCTTATCATGTATTTCTCAATTCCTGTGCTTTTGCCTGCTGAACGTTCATCTCTAGCACATCATTTGTAGCTCCTCACTCATTCTGAGAAGCGCACCATACGCAGGCTTTTGCGGAGGCGGTTAGTTGTTTACTTTCATTAGGCAGTGTAATCCGAACTGCACGTCTTTCAGCATTTCCGTCTTGTTTGATTCTCCTGTGGGACAGAAAGACTTAACCACCTGTGGAGGCCAAGGCCAACTCTTCAGACTCGCTTTGGTGCCCTCTTGCCCCTGTCGCCTCAAAGCAAGCAAGCAGAACTTCTGGCCAAAGCGGTGTCCAGAATCCAACAGGGCTGAAAACCAGGCCCACAGCTGGTGGCTGAGAGGGCTATGGAACGTTGCCCTTTTCCTCAATTGTGGAGTCAGCAGTAGTGTAGTCTCGGCATCTGAGGCCTTGAGTTCTGCTAAGACATCTGGTGATAGGAAGTTTTAACTCAAGTGGATCTGATTGGGTCTGATGCCTCACTTCGCTTTCAATCAGAGCACTGTCAGCAAAAGCAGCCTTAAAGGGTGCAGTATATGATTTCGGTCCAATGCACTTTTTGCCAGATCCTGTGAATATCTCCTTACGGCACCCTAGCTGTCCATTCTGTGTGCGTGTCAGATAAAAATCCAGTGTTGGTACACAGTCCTGGCTCATTAAAGGGGAAATAAACAAGATGGCTCAGGCAGAGCAGAACAACACTCCTCCAGCCAATCAGTAACATGGGGCATTTATACTTGTGCACAGGACGAGGTAAGGGTGGGGGGGGGCTACATTCTTTATCCATGCATTGTCAAGAAGAAGAGATGGTTGAGAAACTTTTTAGACTTCTTTTTGTTGAATAAAGTTGCATAATTCTGTTCCTCAAACCCTCTGAAACTATAATATGCTGAAAAAATATTCTTACCTTTGAAAATTCCACCAAAAACAATCTGCATGATTTACTTGTTGCTTGCTTCCTCTATGGAAGAGCATAGTAAAGGCGTATCTACTGAAAGACTCAGTGACCTCTAGCAATTTTTTTAATCTAACGAGCTTCTGCCGATTGGTAGAGATGGCACAATCAGGTTGAGTTCAGCCCCTCCTTCATTAAGTGCTCTACCAAAAAGTTGAGCAGAACATTAAAGGGTTAAATAAAGCGATTAGGCCATAATGTAATAACTGCAATAGGCTAATGCATAGTTTGCTGACTTAAGGTCCTCAGATTTTAAGGAAAATCAGGGACCAATTACCAAACATTTCCCTGTTACCACACCTTTTGCTGACAGCTATAATACCATGTGATGGGCAAGTAACAAGCAAAATCTGAACTTTAACAGTATAAATGAAAGGAGTATCACTATTTGGCAAGACACAGCTCCTTGTTGCCCTTTTTATTTTGTTGGAACTGCCTCTATAAAATGTATTTACGATCTAATTAATTATTAACATTTAAAATATCTAAAATCCTTCATTAGAGTAGTCCATTTTAAAGTTGCACCAAAGAAACTGCTTACCATATACATAAACTTTGACAAAATAGGCACAATAGTCAAAGCAGTCAATTCATCAGTGAATGGTACGTAATCAATTCTAGAAATGTCTGTTTAGGGTTGCAGCCCCAATCAGCAATAAGCACTGTTCTCTCTGTCCTCCCACCTCTTAAACACTGCCATTTCATCAGTGAGCGCGTTTGAGCTTTGAGGGGCTGTAGCTGAAGGCCAGCTTACGGGCTTTAAGTTTTACTCCACATCCCTCAGGTATACCCAGCTATAACGACTCAATTAACGTTTCCCCCAGTCCAGTTTACTCGCTTTCCCCTCATATTTGTTCAAAAATAAATCAAAAATGAAGAAGGAAAAACAAGAACAGAGTCCAGAAAGCCTTCCCCTGTAATGCCCCCATCTGCCAAAACCAGTGAATCAGACACTGAAGTATGAAGTCTACTTCTTCTAGCCCAGTGCCTGGACACATGAGCCAACAACACTCAGCCTTGAGCATGACCGTTTGACCCCCTCAGTCGAGGACCCCCCACTTCCTCCTCATTATCTCCCATATTTTTACAGGAGGGGGTTAAATAGGTGGTCTGTGCTTTTTGGGGTGCAAAGGAAGGTCTTGATCCCCCAAGCGCCCTCGGCCCCGCTCTCTTCAGCACATTTCCAAACAGCACCTCGCGAAAGCCCTGTTTCAAAATAAAATAAAAACGTGGAAAGAAAAACAAGAATGCAGCACCAAAAAAAAATGGAGGAAATGTTATTTAAAAGGTACCAGACCGCATCATTTTCCACTGATATTATATACTCCCTGCCGTATCCAAAATATATACGGGAGCGGTGCCAAGAATGTAAAAATAAAATACGTAGACTCAACATCTGGACAGGGGCTGAACAAAACTTCCATTTAATCAAAGCTGAATAAAGCAGTTTCCCGTTTACTCCTGAATTCTTCATTTTTTCGTTTTTTTTTTTAATGCTCGCAGAGGCAGCTCATTCCCTTGGGGGTCCGCTGGCCCTCTGATCCGGCTGCGGCTTGCCTTTCAGCCACTTTTCCCCCCGTGACTCCGGTAAGGCTGTTCATTTTCATTAGAGTTAGCCACATTGTCCAGGAAGCACAGAGCAGCCTCTGTTGCCGCCTGGCCGGCATACCTGCAGCCATGACTGTCCAACATCCACTTCAGAGAGTTGCTGTTGGCCAAACGGCCTGGTAGACTTTGGCAGGACGAAGGAAGGGTAATAGTTGTTTAAGTTGCGGGTTCGGGCCCTGGCCAGCCTCCAGCGCTTTGGCCCGGCCCGAACGGAAATATTTACTCCCTTAATGAACTGGCTGGGAGGGACCCAGACGCCCGGCAATTACAAGAGTGCAAGGTATGCGCAAGGTGTCCGTAACAACGTGGTTTGGCAGCCCACTGGAAATCACAGACGCTAAATGGGTTCTAGTCAGTACTTTGGTGAGCTATTCACGGGTGTCCTTGTGGATTTACATCCACGTAGCTGCAGTGGGCATTTCTGTCAGCGAAAAAATGCATTTAGAACATACTAATTGCACCGCTCGATACAAACACCGAATTCCTCCTCCGTGCATTGAAAGAATATTTAGCGAGCTCAGGCTGAATCGAATAGCTGTACGTACAAAGAAATAATCAAATGAAGAAAAGCGAGTCTTGTTGCAGGAGGGGGAAAACTGGGACTAAATATTCATTCCAGCACTTTCACTAGAGCGGCCGAAGCCAATGCTTTGATATACTAGCAGAGGTACAATACATACAGCACGTTTACATAATCAATTTGCACCAATTATGAATTTCTATGACCAATTACAAGAATTTTCTGGCCAGTCTCTATCTGTCAAAGTTGTTTCTTATAGCAGGCAACAAAAAGAATAGACAGTACTCGATACATGCCATGTGTTGCTTTTGCCATATTGTTGACATACCCCTATTCATGATGCTGATGACAGTAATAAAGCATCCTGGCAGATAAAATATAACTGCTGTCCAATAGCCATCATCAACCACTTCCCTCCACCAACATCTGCTCTCATCAGTCTGTCACAAGTAGACAGATGAGGATGAATTGTGTAGTTCTGAACTTGGTCATTTTTGAGTGTTGAGAATTGGTCACGATTAAGAACTGACATTGGTCTCTTATACTGTAGCCAGACACGGAATTCAGTTGAGAAAACATGCTTATGTAACTTAAGCTAAGATGAATACTGATTAACCTCATCAGCATATGTACACTTATCATCAAAAAAATATCTGCACCCAGAAGGAAGTGTCGGATTGCACTGCTGAAGTAGCATCTATCAGTATATCGCTGGACCGCCAAGTTTGCTAATGCAACATACCAGACGTGGCATGGAGTTGTAGAGGTTCCTACTGGTGTCCTGCGATAATCCATCCCATGCACTACCCACCAAGTTCCATTCCTGTTGGTTGATTCCTTCTGGGTGCAACTATTTGTGCAAGTATTTTTTGACGATGAGTGCACGTAGCTATTAATCAATTGTGCAGCCGTGATAACCTTTAATGGTGTAGTTTACATGACTGAAAAGGAAAAAGAAGCAGCCTGTGATTGTACAGAATTATTAAGAATAATCATTGATAACCAATTACTACTGATAATAGCCTACAGTGATGGTATGCTAGTAAGGATAAAGGAAGAGCTCAGTGCATTGTGAGGCAGGGGAAGAAATGTCTTATGAGTTTGTGAAGTAGGTAAAGCAAGGTCTGTGGTAATTAGTTTGTGTCTGTGCAGGCAGCAGTATCATTGAGCGGGTCAATGGCATGCAGGTGAAGCTTTCTACACAGCATTGGCTAGCAGGAAGCTCCATGGTGGGTAACAGGTCCAGAATGCAGGCAAACAGGGTTGCTCAACCTGATCAAGGCAGATGAAGCAACAGCAACAGACCACACAGGATGGGCAGTTGTTCAGCTTGGCAAAGAAACACAAAGACAGTATGATATGATTCCTATATTGTCCTAGCGGTTTGAAATAGAATATTATATATTATAATACAATATATATATGATCCTTAATATTTCATAAAATTGGGGAATAGGTTTGCCAAAAACAAAAAATATGAATGAATGAATAAATAAACCCTTTTATTTCCAAATGTATGTTAGGAGTGAACACTGGCTGAAACATAGTGGTATGGATGTGTGTATACCTCCAGAGAATTAGAGAGAGAGAGAAAGAGAGAGGGAGAGAGAGAGAGGGAGAGAGGCCAAGCTGTTTGCTATTGTCTGTTTGTACTCCCATGGCATGGTAGATATGGGCTCTGATTCATCGGCTCGACTGCTGCCTGCGTTAAGCTGAGAACAGATAGAGCTGTCAAGAGTGGCCAGGTATCAGGCGTGGATGCCTGATAGGCATTTATCACAGTAACACACACAGCGCAGCCCTTTCCACTGACTACTTTCTTCATACCTGCAATTCTGGCAGCTGTCACACCAGCTGACAGTGTAACTACTTTAAAACATGCCCATTGACAAGCCCAAAAAAAAAACATCCCCCAAAAAATAAATATTGCAGAGTTAATGAAAGGGCTGCAACTAATGATCATGTCTATAATTGATTAACCTGTTGATTGTTACACAATCAGTCGGCTAATCTCACTATTGTGCCTTCTTCTGTTCCTTTCACCAGCAAAGTGATTTCTTCTTTCATGCATCATATGGACATAATACAGCATTACGGAGGCTAGATGTGCGTACAAGTGCAGGCACAGTGTAAAACTGGCCTTGACGTGCCTGAATTAAATGTTCAATGTATTAAGACTGCGGCTAAGGACAAAACAGAAAACGTAAGTTCAGTGATGAAGAGATAGTGGCTTTAATAATGGAAGCTCCCACCAAAACGTTTCACAGCGGTGTCTTCTCGCTCAGAGACTAGGAAAACACTTACTGCAGCCACAGCACGGCATATTTTACAGCATGTCTTCCCGTAGACGTACATCTGGTCTTGAGAGTTTGTGTGTTATTCTGATGGTGAACATTCTTTCAGTACGTGTCCGAGGCTCGCACCTCCGCCTATCCTGTGTTTCTGTTGCCATTGTTAAAGAAAGAGACTCAAATATCTAATTTTAAAAGGCAAAGGAAAAGCGACACAAAATGGTCCACCATGGGGTTAATAAAGTTTAGAAACTCTAATGTAATATGCACAACACATTCAGCCATTATTAAAACCCTAAATTATATATGTATAATTGCTGCTCTAAAGTCCTGATGCAGATAAAATGGCAATGATAAAAATGGACTGAACTACTGCAGCTTGCTTTATATCAAACTGTTCTATGCAAGTGCTACATTTAAGCACGATAAAACACATTTATGAAAGTGTTTATATTTCATCAATTACTACTGAGAAAAAGGATTGATCATTAAAAACAATCAAAGCCAGGGCTTCTGAATAGCACAGCCATCTAAATATTGGCCCTGTCATCAGGTGTGATCCTTGCTGATGCCATGGGCTGGGAGGCCAGGAGAGGATAACTAATCTTGCTCTCTCTGAGTGGGAGGGATAGCCTTGCCTTCTCATGGCCATTGAAACATCCAATGCTGTTGTATTAGCAGCAGTTGAGTAGATGTGGTGGCGAGTAAGGTGTGA
>CM067494.1:20862504-20874009 GCA_034552555.1 Semaprochilodus insignis
GCCCAAACCCCACACAGCCTCTCCACCCTGCAAGACACCAACAACAAATTGCAATTAAAGGGGAGGAGAGACAATTCAGCTCCCATCGAGGTGTGCAGCTTTAAAGCATGAAGTGGCTTAACACAGGCAGGAAGTCTTGACAAGCTGTTGTGTGCTTATTGAATGGAGGCTGTCAGCTTCAACAGGTTTGAGGGTGGACAGAGACCACGACCCAGTCCGAGTACAAACGCTTAAAGACAGGACTCCTGGGCTAAAAAATTGAAATATGTAAACTAGCCCTGCTTTGACTGGCTGCCTGGCTGTTGAGTGCCTCATTCAAAAAGCATATCAGCCTGAACCACTCCTTATAGGTTCAGTGTAAATGAACTGAACAGGTTTATATAGTACCTGTCAAAGGTTTAGACACACCCACCAAAATGGATGTTTTTGGTTATCTTAAATACGGGCTTACACATAACAGTTCCAACTGATGAGATGTCTGAAACAATACATATCCTGATATACCACATATACTCTTGATGTGTCAAAATGTTAGCTTTTTGCCATATCTCCACCTTTAATATTTATTTTGTTTCCCAATTTTTTTCAGCTTTCAATTTTGTGAATATTCATGATGGACAGACCAATAGAATTCATCCAAAAATATTTTGTTGAATGGTACTGTATGTGTAAATGTGCTGATTCAAAGTATTCTGTACTTGCAGTTATATTTCCATAATCGTAAATTTCATCAAGCTATCATCATGCTATATCAAACTGTTCATCAAGCTATATCAAACTGTTTTAATAGGATAAAGTAGAGGAAAAGGTTTTATTCCCCATGATAGAGGCCCGTTAGGTGTTCTTTTCATTGTTAATTACAATTCATGTGAGAGAGAGATAGAGAGAGAGAGAGTGACTCAAGACCAATCTAAACAGATGCATTACATCCAACCACCCAAATTTGAACTTCATCTGATCTGAGTCATTACTTTAAGCACCACTCTATCTCAATCTGTAATCCAGCCTAACAGTCTTCGTACACCTCACAATGAGGTCACAGTCCTGATGGTAACCTCATCCTCTGACCTCTGACCTCAGGCTTAAGCACCAAGTGCAAAAACCCACATGAATACAGGGACAATTGTTGCAGTCACATTCCTAATTAGAGAGACAGAGAGAGATGGTAAGATGCAGGACTGGAATGAAATTTACCAATACAGCACTGTGCAAAAGTCAGAGACCATCCTCCATTTGTATAATTTCAACATACACAGCAATCAAGCACAGTTTATCATTTTTTTCAGAAGATGCTTCTGAGGAGATATAAAAGGATCACTTTGAGAAAGGGGGAATCAAATAAAGAGACACCTGAGATACAGAGCAAACTTACCTCATAACAACCATACAAGAGCTGGTAGAGCACCGAAAGTGCCACCATCAGGTAAAGAGTATGTAAAGTGTTTTATCTGTGAGAGAGATGAGAAAACCAAGCTTTACTCTTGCTTCAGATCTGAAACCACAGGTGTTTCTGTCTACCCTCCACTGTGAGAGGACACCTCAACACTACGAGAGTGAAATGATTTTTAGCTGCCAAGAAGAAAGCTGCTGGTGTTCTCTGAACAATGGGCGGGTCGCCCAAGAGCCCAGACCACCACATTACTGAATGTGCTTGGGACTTATTGGATTGTAAGGGTCAGAAAATGCAACCAAAAGGCTGAACTTTGGAGGTGTGAAAAATGTAGTTATATAAAATATAATTTACATAAAATACGTAAACTAGCCCTGCTCTGATTGGCTGCCTTGTTGTGTGCCTCATTCAAAAAGCAGATCAGGCTGAAGAACTCCTTATAACTTCAGTGTAAATGCGCTGATTTATATTCAGTTTATATACAGCACCAGTTTAGACACACCCACCTCAGTGGATGTATTTGGTTATCTTAAAAGACTCTACAGGCTTACACTTAACAGTTTCAACTGATGACATATCTGAAAACATTAATATTCTGATATACCACATATACTCTTGCAGTACCGCAACAATATAGTTTTGCCATATTGCCACCTCTAATATATATTTTGTTGCAAAAAAAAATTTAGCTCCTTTTTTAGCACAATTTTTTCTACTTACTCTTTCAATTTTGAATCCAAAATTGTTTAGAAAAACATCTTATTATATCAACCTCCATAGCAAGGTAAGAAAGCTGTTTTATCCTCCTGTAAAGCTCCATTTTGGAGGTTTTTAAGGTGGACTGCATAATTCCATGAGTGCTGTTTTGTAGTCTTCACTTTTATTCTAAAGTAAAGCATTAAGATACAAATAATGAAACTTTCTATGAGTAGCTGTGTCTAAACTTTTGACTGGTACTAATTAAAAATTATAATAATTAAAGTAAAGCGTGAACACATGAAATATCTGTAAAAAATGTACTATATTGAGTTGTTGTGTTGTTTCTTTTAAAAAGTATTAAATTGAACTAATTCAGTTTTGACTGGAAATTAAATACATGAAGAGCTGTCTCTGATTTTTCTCCAGTACTGTACACACATACGCATATACCAGAGAAAGTTGAAGCCTGGAGAAAACATGTTATATTCTCATACACAAGTGCAGTTTCAAGTTGTACGCCTGTATGCCGGCTAAAGATACTTTGTGAAGGAGTTGATAGAAGATTCTTAACCCGGCGCCTGGGCCACTCAATAGAGGTGCCTCGGGCAAGCAGGAGCAATTTGCTCAGTAAAGCCAGCTGCTCTGACCGAGGGGGTCTCTGCTGGCATCTGACACACAGAGGCTAATCCACTTCGACAAGCCTTATTCATACAGCTTACAAAAATGACAACATGATGGACTTGTTCCACTGCTCATATTCAAAATGAGAGAGAGAGAGTGCAGGGTTTTCCCTAAAACTTTCTGACCTGAGACGTCTGGTTAAAAAGGATTTCAAATCATTTAGCAAATTTTCTGCATAATTAAATGGTAATTAAATGAAGTTATTCAGAATGGTCTGATGTCCCATATAATCATTAAGAACATTATGGCTTTGTAATCAGAGAATGCGGGTGCTAGACTGACCTGTCTGCAGTCCAGACCACTCTCCTACTGAAAATGTGTGACGCATTATGAAGCACATGTTGCACAGATGAAAACTTGTATAAAAGAAGAATGGCAGAAAATGATGTTTTCCAAAACTGCATCCCCAGCTAGAAATGATTTGTTCTAATAACGTTCTGAGAATATGCAATGTAATGTTCCATCAATGTTTTCTGTGGGAAGTTTTCTTTTGGTTCCCGGAATGTTCTTTATAAAGGTCATTTTCCAATGGTTGCTCTGAAAATAAATTCTTCTTCTGTCTTAGTTAACATTTCACCTTATAGGAGCATTATGTACATATATATATATTTGAGATTGTTTTGACCTGTTGGACAGAAACCTGTTGGTTCTTGCTAACGGAAACTGTTCTCCTTCAGTGTTTTGTGCTTATGATCATTTAAACAGACATCAGTGTCAGACTAATTAATGCCTTCTAATAAACATTGGTGAACTGAGAGTGACACTAGAGTCTCTTCACCTAAAATGAGTTGATTAAGAGTCTTGTTTCAGAAATGATAATAGGACATTAGGGCCATAATAAATCATGCTACTGTTACTCTCCATACTTAAGTACATTTGAAGGTAAATATTTTAGTACTTTTACTCAAGTGGAGGTCTAAAGGGAGGAACTTCTACATTTACCGGAGAAATATTTTACCCTGGATGTCTCTATTTTACTCAAGTACATGGTTTGGGATGTGTTGCAAATTTGGAATGAGCATATAATTCCAGAAAAATGAAGAGTACAGGATAAAACACCAAATACCAGTATTTTCTATTTAATACAGGTCAAACCGAATAGACTTATCACTGCGTTCTGTTTTTCACAAACTGTTCCAACATAATTTATTGAATGGTTGCATGGTTGAACAGATGAAACATGGTGAATACTGAACATGCATTACAAAAGCTGTTTTCTAAAAAATAAGAGATCCTGACGGGCCTAGTAATCACTGGAATTGTAGTTGTCTGACAAAACCACATCATTTCTGGCCTCGCTGACTGGCAGTGAACCTTCCTAGCAAAATCTGTGGGAGACAGTGAGTCTATGTGCTCTGTTCATATTGGGAGAGATGCTGCATACTTGGACTTTTGCTATAAATAAACAAAGTGTGTCTATATGTGTATTTTGGGCAAAATTGTTTGCAAAAATTATTAAAAAAAGGTTTTTTTTCACAGCCATGTATTCTGAGGATGGAGAAAATATTTAGGAATTAGCCGATGATGATAACATGGTCATTGTTAATTCATTTAGAGCGTGGTGATTGAGCATTAATTATTCATAGCACCTTTCCCCCATGACTCATTAAAAAGCATGTTTGAGTCGGCCTTCCTCTGAGTAGAAATAATAAAAGTGACTGATTTGAATGGATGGCTTTATAAATCTTCAGCACATAGGGAAAGAGAGAGAGAGAGAGAGAGAGAGAGAGAGAGAAAGGCTTATAATAAATGCCTTGTGTCTCTACCTCCCTCTCTCTCTCTTTCCTTTCTTTCTCTCTCGGCTGCATCCTGCCTTCAATGGGCTGTTTTGCAGAGGGCTCTAAGATTAACCTGCGAGAGAAAGAGAGAGAGAGAGAGAAAAGGAGAGAGAAAATAAAGACAGAAGAAAGAAGGGAGTCAGTGAAGGATGGAGGAGGCTGGGCTGGAAAACAGCGAGGGAAGGAAGAGAGGAAGAGGAGGAACGCACAGAGAAAGGAGGAGGACAATAACAGCCATTAGCACGCATGCTAATTTGGGTTTGTGTTAATGAGTAGCAGGGCTATATAATGAGAGTCCATCTGACCAAGAAAAGAGAAGGGCCTTATCTTCCGCTATTCAAGCTCACCCTCCTCACCTGCTAGGCTGCCACATGTCACACACTCTCACACACACACACACACACACACACACACAGACCACCACCACAGAAACAAAGGCCTGCATTTCTGCCCGTCACTGCTTTAGAAACAGCCACAATGAAACCTCCTATATATGCAGCAGATATATGCAGGCCCACATAAGCACACAAACCCAGAACATTTTCTCTATTTTTTTTCCCAGAATTCTTTTTTTAAAGAAGTATTGCTCTATTCATATTGCATGCAAAGTCTGCAGGGTCTACATGGTATATATTCACCAAAATGAAATTACTATTATCAGTCTGATATTGTATTTGCAGACATCAACTGCAACCGATAACTGGGTGCCACATTTTTGTCACATATGCACTAAGGGCTGAAATTGAGGGCTGATTTATTGTTTCTATATCGGTGTAACGGTACACTTATCCCAGGAAACAATTCACGATACTGGGTCCACAATTCAGTGTTCTTGCAAAACAAAATTTGAAAAAAAAGAAAATGATGACTTTAATCAAGCTGTTGCAGAGTTTTCCAATGACGCTGGGGCTGGGAGGCAGGTAGAGTGATGGAGCGAGGTGTTGATTGGTGCTGATCGTTTATAGTCATTTGTATTTTATCAGTGCAGTTGCATTAGATGGCATAATTAATAGATTGTCCATCCTCCACAATGCATTGTCTCTGTGATGCACACTGTCTGTGAGTTTTGCAGTGCAATATCACAATACATTGTTAGTCCCGTATTTTTATACATACATATATATATATATATATATATATATATATATATATATATATATATATATATATATACACATATATGTGTGCCTAATTTACTGGACAGTGAAATTCATAGAACATAATCTATGTTCTATAATCTATAATCCACTCCTAAATAAGCATCTACTTTCAGCAAAATAACCTAAAATCTTAAATGATAACGCTTTTCTTACGCATGGGTCTATTATACTAATCAAAGCAGAATTTGCTACACTGAGTCTTAATGTCCAAATTGCTGGCCATTAAAATTTATTTCAAAATGTGTGTGAGTAGAAATAAATATCTACTATTGTTTTATTTACATTTCACAAAATGGACTTCTAGAAGGACATACACACAATGGGGGGTATGCTATGTGTATTCAAGAATCTGAAGCATATGAACAGGGCTTATACAAGAAGTATATCCAGCTCTGAACACGACACTACCATCCACCAGCGTGTTAACACCAAAGGTTTAAACGCTAGAAATCAGCAGCACATTAAAGCTATGTCAGTCATTATTGCCCCCGAGTCCAATGCAAGAGATATGAGCTAGCAAACACCTCAGTTTATTCACCCTTATTGCCTATATAACCCTGCTCGAGTTTCCACCCGTCCAAGAGTTTGCTCATCAAAATAGGTTTAAGATTTAAATTCAGTAAAACGAGCTTTAATATTTGAAGCACTTCATCTAATATGGGCATTTAAAAGCAGGCTAGGTGATATGTGGGCTGTTTCACACTAGTTTTGTTACAGGACTGGATTAGATCTATTTAATGTCAAATCCAGCATTTTCTGTTGATATTAACTCCATGTCGATATAACGCATTGGACTGTAGTCATCTCTATTGTTACATTTGCCTCTGGATAAGAGATTCTGCTAAATAAATAAACCTTTTTAAAAAGTTATATCTTATTTAGTTATGCAAAATTAATCAATGTTCCATCTTTTAATCTGGCTTGCATCAACTTGCAGCAAAAGAGTGAAATAATCAATTATTGACAGGCTCCAGACTAATTTTGTCTCAGGGAAGATTAGCTTGCCTGCATAACACTTAATATCTGTAAAACATTATTAAAATCTTGAACACGCCAGACGTTTATGCTCACTCCAAATATAGAATTGTTTACTCCAGTTTGTAATTTGATTAATAAGTGCTATTTTTCCTTTCATTTTTCCTTGTGTCCAACCACAAGCATAATGCTAATTTCCATTAGCTCATAAATGGGAATTCATATGTAATATTGGCATCTAGCTACGGACTATGTCCATTCGCGTTTTTAGCCTTCAACATGGACATTTACAGTCTCTCTGGAATCTTTTCGAATGTATGGCAACAATTACTTTTTCTCGGATTTTCTAAAGAATCCATCCAAAATCCATGTGTTAGTTTTAATTGTAGAAAAAGGCTATTTTACTTTGAAAGGAAATACTTGCTGACATCACATGACCAGAAAATCCAGCTTTCACTGAGGGCTCCTAGTGTTGACAAATTTTTAAATATTTAGGCAAAATTCTTTAAGAAAAAACGGAATTACCATCTGTGTTAATGTTTACTTTTCATCATTAAAACCAGTTTAGAAAAGATTTTATTTATTTAAATTAATTAATTTCTTTTTTATTTGTAATTTTAGACATTTGGTGACTGTGTTGTACTATCTGGTTTATAAATTACACCACTGGAAATCACAGTTTTAACTGAAGAAACTGTGATATGCATACAATGCCTGTAAAAGGCATTCCCTGCCTTCTGCCCAGTGACAGTTGGGATAGGTTCCAAAACCTCCAGCAATCCAGAAGGATGAATGGCTATGAAGTTAAATGAATAAACGAATGAATGCCTTTCAATATTCCACCCAAGTATTATGTTGGTCCTTTTTTGTGTACATTTCCAGTCAATAATTCCACACAGTTTTAACATGAATATTTTCATTGTAATATAATGAGATTTATATATTATATTATTATTTTTTTTTTAATAAAAAAACCACATTTTTATCATGCTTAAGTCATTGCATAAGTCAGACAATAGAAGGATAATAGCTGTTTTAATTGTACGAATGTGAATGTGTACATTGAATAAGAAGCCGACTACATTTACTTCAGTATACTAAGGGGGCTTGACTACATTGAGCCATCCAGTGTTTATTTTTGTGTGGACCCTTATTTAGTCTCTTTCAGTCATACACTCTGCTACTTATACAGTCTGAATGTGAGGAGTGGACACTGCCTTCAGTCTCCGCCCAGAGCACAGCATTATCAGCACACACAAAAACACCAACAGAGGAAACAGGCAGTGGAGAAAAGACAGACCTCCTCTCTCTCACATGCACGTACACACACACACACACACACACACACACACACACACACACACACACACACTGTTTTCTTCCGAGTGGGATGTCGAGCTCCACTCTCTGGTCTGTGGGAGGAGGATTATGAAGTGTTTTGTCTATGTGTGTATGTGAGAAAGAGACTGTATATATGAGGCTGTCTGACTCTCTTTAAGGCTTCTAGAGTTCTAACACAACTAATACAGTACTGTGCAAAATACCTCCCTTCTTTTATTTCATTGTCAGTATAAACAGCCATTAAAGTAGACCTATTATGCATTTTTTCCAGGTTTTTTTTCCCTTTCTTTTAGTGTGTTGTGTAGCTTTTTGTGCATGCAAACAGTCTACAAAGTAATCAAGCTCGAAATACATGCCAGAGGGAGAAACTCTCTCCCACAGAAACCACTTCAGCTGCCTGAAATGCTTGGTTGGAATTCCAGCCCTGTCCTATGTTATGATGTGACATCATCTCATAACACCATCCTTACTGCCCGCCTACCAGCAAGCTTGGCACACCCACACACAACTTCACAGGTACTGCTGGAGGTCGTGTAGGGGTGAAAGCTCTCTGGTGGTTGACAAATAAGAAGAGAGTGGGTGAGATGACCAATCAGAGAATTTTGGGCTTATCAGGAGGCGGTGCTTAAAGACACAGGAGCTCTAACAGAGCGTTTCAGATAGATGTTGAATTCAAATGTACAATATGGGAAAAATATTGTGGTTTGGGAAAACTGAAGCATGCAAATCTATTCCAGTAGACCCCAAAAATAATGAACATAGGAAATGAGTGTAACAGGTCCCTTTTAAGTACAAATGATTCCTTTTTCAGTATAAGCAGAAAAAACTGGATACATATTTAGCAGAAGCATTTACATGGAAGCCTTAACAACTGAATATAATTGTTTCAGTATTTAATGTGTCCATTCTTTACTTCTATTTCTTCTATCTTCCACTCTTTTCATTAACCTACAGGGATATTTACCATACTTCCAAAGTTCCCAAACACATTTAGCAATGTTGAGGTCTGGACTATGGACTTTGCAGTAAAGTCCTCTTGACAGCTACACATTCATAGTGTTGAGTTGTCTTCTCACAGTAGAAGGACGGACAGAAACATCTGTGGAATCTGAATTCAGATCTGAATTGTTTTCTGATGGTGACAGTTTTGGTGGTCTACCGGGTGTCACTGTTTCCTTTATTTTATCTGGCAATCATTTTTGAAACTCCAGTTATTTTCTCCAGATACTCCAGTAATGCAAGTGGATTGTCTTCTATCTAATTTCACCACAAAGATCTCCTGAAAGATGAATCATTTGTGTTTATCCACAATCGGTACTAAGAGGCAATACAGTTAGCTTCAAAATGCAGCTAAATAATAAAGTATAGATATGAGCAAATACAGCATGGTACAAAGTAAGTCACTGGCCTTTATCAAAGACAGTTTCAGCTGACTAAAGCCATTCAATAGTGGCGATGCAATGCAACTACACTGCATCGTCTCTCTGGAAGTGCCTTTCATGTTGCTTGTTTAAATGTGGATTTGTTCCCACAGCTCAGCTTCACACTCATAACATGCCAGTGTCACATCTTTTGAAAATTCATTAACCGTGCCACAATACAGACTCATCTGTACTGTCCATTCACTATGGTTTCTCTCTTTCATGCTCTCTTTTTGCTCCCTGTGTGAAGGTTGCAGTCATAGTCTGCTGCTCACCCTTCTCCGTGAGCTTCACTTCCTCAGCACTGCCCTTCATATAATACAGAGAGAGAGAGACAGAGAGGTGGGGAGAGAAAGAGAAAAAAGAGGGTGAGAGAAAGAAGGAGAGAGATAGAGAATAAAGAGAGTGAGAGAAAATAACAGAGAGAGAGAGGGAGAGAGATGTAAAAAGAAGAGATAGGGAGAGAGAATAAAGATGGTGTGAGTGAACAGAAAGAAAGAGGAGATTGGGAGAGATAGACACATGAAAGAGGGACATGGAGACAGTGAAAGAAAGAGCCAGAAAGAGAGGATGAAAGAAAAGAAAACAAGACAATGGATAAGTGAGAGACAGAGTGGAGGTAGATGGAGAAAGACAGAAAACAGAAAGAGTGGAGAGAGAGAGATAAAAGAGAAAGAGAGGAAAGGAATAGAAAGAGAGAGAGAGTGAAGTGAGAACAAAGAGGGTGAAAAAGAGAATGAAAGAGCGATAAAGATGGGGAAGATTAAAGAGAGAGAAAAAAACAATAAAAAGAGAAGGAAAAAAGGAGTTGGGAACAGAATGGAAACGCAGTGAGGAGAAGAGAGAGAGAAACAGAAGAGTATGAAGAGAGGAAGAGATGAAACTGAGAAAGAAAAAGGGATAGAAAGAGAGGAGGGAAAGGGAAAGAGAGAGTGATGTGATGATGGGTCAGAGAGAGGGTGAAAGAGATACAGGTTATGAAACAGAAAAGAGAAAGGCAGAAAAGGAGAGAGCGAGAGACTAGAAAGAAAGTGGAGAGGCAAAGTGAAGATAGAGAGAATAAGGAGGGCAGAGAGAGAGATCAAAGAGACAAGGAAAGAGAGAGAGTGATGGGATGATGGAACAGAAGGTAGACAGAGACAGGAGTGTTAGGATCAGAAGACGTGCAGTCATCTTAGCGGATAGGGAGAAATGCAGAAGGTCTTTGATTTGATTGACCTTACTGAACTGGACCTTAGTGAACGCAAGAGATCCTCACCGTCCAGATTCACGATTGTGCTTTATGTAATAAACATCTATGCATATTACGCAGTGTGAGTAAATAAATAAATAAATAAATAAATACATGATTAAATATATAAATAAATAACTAAGATTAAAAAATAGTTGATGGAATTATTCTCTTTTCATTACTCCAAAAATGTGAACAATGTCCTGAGTAACGCTGGAATCATGTTAAAGGTAAAGTTAGAAAAACACGGAATACGTCAGTAATTCATTTCCAAATTTCAAAAGATACCAGGAGGAATTTCAGCTTTTGTTTCTGCTCTGATATTGTGTTATGTCGAGAAACAATTTACCCGAAAAAGGAAAGTACAGAAGCCCTGCTGGCGTGATGCACTAAAGTACAGTAATAACGCGCATGAAGCGCTCATCAAATATTCACAACAACTTCATGAATGTCGCCAACCTTCATAAGCACTTTAATTAAAGATTCATTCAGCGGTGTCATTAGTGCTGAATAGCATGTCATGTGAGCAGTGACAATATGTCAAAGAAAAAAATTCCATTTTTTCCATCCCATCCTAAAATTAATGAACCTTTTTTGGGGGATTTTGAGCTCAGTATTAATATATAATATTAATGGATCAAAGACTTAGATGTACAGTTCTGCAGAGGATTTAGCAGCACCCCCTTCCTTCACTGGAAGTACTACTAGCAGAGGTGAGACCACTCATCCTCTTTCTCTCTCTCTTTCTCTTTACATATATATATATATATATATATATATATATATATATATGTGTGTGTGTGTGTGTGTGTGTGTGTGTGTGTGTACA
>CM067494.1:20874404-21064091 GCA_034552555.1 Semaprochilodus insignis
TATATATATGTGTGTGTGTGTGTGTGTGTGTGTGTGTGTGTGTGTGTACACAGATGGACTACAGTCTGCAGTTGTACAGCTACAAAGTCCTATATGGTAAGTAAAGCTGATAAAATTTACTGTGAGTATAGATAAGGATAATAAGGAGGTGGTTTTAATGTTATGGCTGATGACTGTATGTATGTAAATATATATATATATGTATATATCGTTGCTGTCCAAAGAAAACCAAGTGTCTCCAAAATAGCAACTTTACAGAAGAGGGCAAAAACCTAATTTAATTTAAATGTAAATCAATGGAACCAGACATTTTTCCAAGCAGTTTTGGGATGGTTTTATTGGTCAGTTCATCGTGAAATTTTCACACAATGTAAACAGCAGCTGTGTTCAAAAGATGGATAAAAGTCAAAATCGACAAAAATGGAGATACATGTACTACTTTAATGGAGTTAATGGATGATTACCTGCATGCCAGTATTTTCAGATTGTTAGAGGGAATCTATTATGCTCATTTTTATGTGTTCATAATTTCCAATATTCATTCATTTTGGGGTCCACTACAATAGATTTTCATGCTTCAGTTTCTCCAAAACATAATAATTTATGTACTGTACATCTATATTATTAACCCCCTTTCTGGAATGCTCTGTTAGAGCGCCTGTGTCTTTAAGCCCCACCTACCGACAAGCCCAGTGTGCTCTGATTGGTCAGCTCGCCCACACAGGTTTGACTAGCCAACCGCCAGAGCAGCATTCTGAGGTTCTTCCCCCGACACTACTGTGGCTATTTTTATAGTGGCATTGATCCTGCCATAACAGTTTGAGCACGACTACAGAATGGCAGCAGGGAGAGCTGCTAAACGATTTTTACCCTTTTTACTGGCATAAATTGAGCAACAGCCTTTAGCCTCACTCATCACGCATGGTATCTGTTTTCTAAAGGTTAGGCTAGTAGTTAGCTGAGGTGGCTGCCTTCCTCTGTGTAAATTTCAAGGCACACACGATCTACCGTAGCTTACTATGATCTCCATATGGCTGCAGTTTAAAGTAGCAATGGCAAAATACAGCATGGTGTGCTGTCATGTGCCGAGGAATTGAACAATGCTCACTGAGTGCCGGTTTGTGCTGTGTCACTGCAATCCATTATAAACAATGGTTTAGGGTTTGAATTCTTTGGACACTGTGCGACCAGCCAGTGTGCGGTGGCCGCTAAAGTCATAGGAATTCACTGCCCTTGACATCCATGCATTGCAAGTCAATGCAATCTTTTCTGTTTTACTCAAAGCTATTTGTTTTACACTCATAACCAAACGAATCATTGCACCCAGAAGGAATCAACCAACAGGAATGCAACTTGGGGAGTAGGTTTGACAAGTTTCATGCTTAGCCCTGTAACCCTGTACCTGACAGACCCAACAGCCATGATTGGGAACATTCAGCAAGTAGTGATGGCCTCCATGAGTCATCCTGTTAGTGCCAGCACCATTGGCAGACAGCTGCATGACGCAGGACTACATGTACGCAGACCTTTAACGTCACCAAAGCCTGCAATGGTGTCATGCCAGACTGTCATGGAGTGACTCAGAATAACAGCAGGTCATCTTCAGTGATGAGTCCCGCTTTTGTCTTGGTGGAGACTACCAACAAATCTGTGTGTGGAGGCACAGTGGTCAGCGCCAAGGTGAATGTTTTGTTGTCATGTCTCACATTTCCGGAAGGTCAGGTGTCGCTCCACCTCCACCCCTACCGCAAAATCTGCAGGAGAATAGTGTGTGAGAATATTCAAGATGCATGGGATGGATTATCGGAGGACACCATTAGGAACCTCCACAACTCCATGTTGAGACCTCTGACATGTTACGTTAGCAAACATGGTCACCTGACGCCATACTGAGAGACACTACTTCTGTATGTGTAGCTCAATAAATATTTCCCATATCAGTCTAAATGTATCATCATTTATTGTTCCTCGTAACCTGGTAATCTTCCTTCCCAATAGCATTGCAATCCAACACTTCCTTCTGGTTGCAACCATTCTTTTGATAATGAGTGTATTATTGTAGTACCGAAAGTTTAATTTGCATCTGCTATTCACATAACAAACAATATTTGTAGTGAATCAATGGCATATTGCCATACAAAATATTGTGGTAATATGCTGTATCATTTGTCCCCCGGCCCTATTATTTGTATCAGATTTGTTCCCATCTGCACAACCACAAGCTCCCCACAGATGCAGACTATGTGTCAGTTGTTTTTAGACAAGACTTCTGTTTTTCCACGTGTCTTTCATCCTCACCTTCTGATAGAAAACAAACTAAAGTGCTGACATCTGAACTCCTCCATTATGG
Source organism: Semaprochilodus insignis (assembly GCA_034552555.1). Taxonomy (NCBI): domain Eukaryota; kingdom Metazoa; phylum Chordata; class Actinopteri; order Characiformes; family Prochilodontidae; genus Semaprochilodus; species Semaprochilodus insignis. Next base: position 20,876,755 of record CM067494.1, read on the forward strand.
TTTTCAAATGTGTTTAAGGTAGTCAGTTGTGCATGGATGTGTGAGCGCGTACACTTACTTGCCTTAATCTTTTCAGCGAGCCAGAACAATGCGGCGATGCGCTAACAATGGCATTCCTGCCACATGGGGCCTGGCAGAGGTCACCTAATCAGGCTGTGGATATTTCGTGAGAAGCTTTGAATGTCTGACATAAACATTTTCTGTGAAAAGCTCAAATGAAAACAGCCGAGGAAAGGCTCTATTGGTCATTGTTCTCACAAGGGCAGGCCTTACCATACAAACAAATTTCCCAACAAAAGGCAAGTGGGGAAAACATACTGTACATGCTATTTGAAAACACCTTGCCTGCACTTCACAGCTTGTATTATGGCCTGCCCAGTGAAAAATACAAGCAAGAAGTAGTTTGGCTCTAATATAAAGTACTGTATAGGCAAGGACACAAGACAAGCTAACAGCTTGCTTGAAAGCAATTGCAATTAGGCCCGAAATAGACTGGAATAGAAACAGACTGCAAAAGAAAGAATGACAAAAAAAAGTGCCAAAAGCGAAATTCGTATTTTCTTCGTAGAACTTATAGACAGCCCTCGTTTTTTTCCCCCTCTTCCTATTGCCATTAGATTCAGATGGAGACCCCCCCGTTTAAGCCAATTAGCGGGTAGCAGAGGCTAACACCTTGAGAACTCAAAGGTGGCGAGAAAATCAATGGAAGTTAAACCTTAAGTTCAGATATAAACAGCTGGATAAGTTGAGATCAATAGAGTTGGATCCTGGAGCAACTGGTCAATATTTCATCACTTTAGACGCAGGGGAAGCCAGGGCTTGTGAACAGACGGAGCCGGCGGGAGCGGATGGTCCTACGGCACGGCGAGGGGATGTTAATGACCACTGCACAGCGACTTCAAACCGATAAACTGATAGCTGGCCCCGGCCCTGATTCAATAGCCGCGGTCGTAATGAAAAAGTACTACTTTGTCCGTATTGATTTTCCTCCCTTTTGTTTGATTCTTTCCGGGAGCTAATTCACTTGTTGCCAGCTAACACAGACATTACGAGTCCGCCTGGAAAGGCACGGCAATACCTTCCCTCGGCTTTCCAAAGACAAGATGTTTATTACTGTAGTCCCTAGTTTCCAATCCGCTTTTCCACTTCTCCTTTCAACTTTTCTTTTTTTCCCCCCTTTCCTCATGACCGCTTTCACCCGTGCACGTTCACTAACTCTCCCCTATCCTCGTACATACACACACACACAAACGCATAACTGCGCTGGTCCAAGACGGTCGGGTAAATTATTTACAGGAACACAGATTCACATACTGTTCTGCGGCCTGAGCGGGGGAGACTATTTATTGGAACTTGTCAGATGATTCACCCGGAGCTTCTGCCTAAACGCTATCGCTACGCTAGGAGGTAAACCACAAGCCTGGCCGCTTGCTATAAACAATTAATAGTTCCAAAAATAAACACAGGACACGAGGAGGGCCTGTTATATCTCTGTGGAAAACACAAAAAATTACACAAAAAAACCACTGCAGTTTCTTCCCTTTTACATCAACTCCTTGTTCCCCCTATCTGTTCAGCTCACAAGGACAAGCCTGGTGTAGCATCATGCTAACCTTGCTTCTGGAATGCAATAGCTAACCCTTAGAAGACATGAATTCTTCTTCTTTTGCTTCTTCATTTCAATGTAATAACATTATATATTCAATTCTAGTTATATATTTTATGTATATGTATATTGCTATCTGATTGATATTTTTCTTCTTCTTCTTTGTCTTCTTCTTCTTCTTCTTCGTCAGAGAGATTTTTGTCCGCTAACTAGTACCACAGATTTTAAGATATCTGAATGACACGGTCCAACTCTGAAATCTTCAGTCTGATTGGGAATGGTGTGCTTATATAGCTTTTTGATATGACTTTTTTGGAAAAACTCCAAAACATTCAGATTTTTTTCGCATTAAGAATGAATGGTGTGGAAAAGTACACGCCTATTTACTGTACTTCTGCTCAACCAACAAATACCATTTCACATACACTATCTCAGGGCAGCCCCCCGAGCACAAACTGGTCTGACACCAGAAGGTTGGTCTGACCTACACTCGTCTGTTTCTCTATTTTTTCCTTCCCTCGTTTCTCGCATAGCGTACCATTAATTTTTGGCCCCAGCCAAACCCTATTGCCTTCTTTAACCTACAGCTGCCAAACTGCATGTGCTCACTCAGCAGAGATCCCCAAACTCTAATCCCCAGCCATACTAACCCACACTCCTCTATGTGTTGTTTATTCACCCCTCAATCCTAGCAGGAAGTGGGAACCATTTAAGCTCCACTACATTCTGTGTTTCCTTCAGAAAATGCACTTGTCTAGTTTTTCTAGTTTTTCTTCTCGTTCTTCTTCTTCTTCATCTTCTTCTTGGTACACACTTTTTTCCTATTAAGAATGAATAGGATGGAAAAGTGTATTCCCTTTACTTCTGCTCGACCCAGAGACACCATTTCTGATACACCATCTCAGGACTGGCCCCCAAGAACAAATTCAATGTTGCTTAGACCTGAACTCGTCTGTTTGTCTTTGTTTCCCATCCCTTTCCCCTCCTATAGAATTCCATTCATTTCCACCCCATTCAAGCCCTGTTGTTTCCTTTAAGCTGCAGCCACCAAACTGCATGTCCTCACTCAGGGCAGATCCCCAAACTCTAATCCACAGACATACTGACCCTCACTCCTCTGTGTGTCGTTCATTCATTCCTCATTCCTCTCATAGCAACAAATTAAGCAGCACAACCATTCCGTGTTTCCATCAGGAAATGTACTTTCCTGGTTAGTTATGTAATTCCTTACATTTACATTCTGTACTTACAGTCTTTAGTCCGGCTGTTTTCTGCTTGCTTTATGACGGAGACACCATGGCGTCTTTTCTTTCCTCAAAACAAGGTTGTAGACACATCAAGACCTTTTCGACTCATAAAATGTCTCCTCTTTTACTTACAAACACTAATGAGGCGTTCAGTGTTTCCTATGACATGTGCCAGTGATGAACCATGACTAGGTTTTCAATCTGACTCAGTTAAAACTTGAGGGGGGAAAAAAGCACTTCTACAGTAATGCTAATTTTTGCTAGTGTCCCAAAGGGATTCTGGTAGTTTGTTAGCACTAAGATAACAGTGATTCTCATTGACATTTCTGGCAGTTCTAGATTAAGAACTGACATCTGAAGCTTCTGAAAGATATTCCATGTTTTACTTGAAGCTTGTGACAGACTTGTTACCATGTATTTTACCTTGTAGCCATTTCACAGTGATCTTATTTCAGTAGTGAGGCCTGGTGTGGAGCTGCCACCACAGTTTTTCATCACTGATTAGGGTGCCACTGGCTTTAGGAGTCAATGATGTATCTGGAACGTCCAGTAGGATGAGTGACGTTTTACTCAAAAAATTGGTCCTGCCTAAATTGAAGTGTGACGGATTAATTCTGTGTCACTTTGTATTTGTTTTGATGGCTAATCTAAATCTTCTCTTTCACTCTCAACCGGTAGGAGACTTTGCATAGCTATATCTGCTTGCATTAAAACTATATTTGTTGGGCCAGTTTGGCTGGGCCCTGTTGTTCCCTTCCAACAAAGATTATTACTGTGGTATGTTTAGCGTTTAAGTGCATCCATGATTCTGGTGAATAAAAAGCTAAAATGGGCAAAAATTACAGATATGTATTTTTTCAGTTTCTCAAAATCTCTATGTTTAGTAGGTTAGGCAGCACTGTATGTATACCATCAAATGTGTGCGGGGCTGGGGGAAATATCATCTGCAATTTTTTTTAAAAAGTACAGTGAATGCTAGGAGTGGAGGAAAAAATGTAAACAGCCTGGTATTGTGATATCTTACATGGGAAAATTGTATTGATACACTCTTGTCAAGTATCAATATTTTATTATAGAAATATGAAGGTTTTTATGACAGTCCTAGTCAGTCTGTCCCAGTATGCTGCAGTGGAAATAATGGAAGTAAGATTAACAGACTTTTATAATTTGTCTCAATAGATAAACAGATAAAACAGAATACTCTACGACAGCCTACAATGTTCATCACCCCATTACACACCTTTCTATTTCCTGTATTTCTATACTGTATATTTGGGTATATTTAATGCTCTTAATGTAATTATATTCTACTTTATTTTTTTAGTTATATTACTATCTCTGTATATTTTATTTATTTTATTATCATGTTTATTTAATGTCTTGTTTTTTTTTTTTTAGCTTTTTATATATATATATTTTCATATACTATTTTAATAATATCTTATAGTTTCATGTGATGAAAGTTGTCAAAGCATTTCACTGCTAGATGTAGTGTACTTGACTATGTATGTGACAAATAAACTTTGATTTGATTTGAGATGTTGACAAAGTGTTCCATAGGCAACAACATTTACAGCTGGGAAAAAAGGTAATAATCAATAATATATACCAGTATATGTATACCAGTACTCATATTGCATATTGCAGTACAATAATTTAAAAACAGCAGTAATATTGTATTAAGGCTTAAGCATCATGACAACACTGTATCATGGCGCCTTCGATGATTCCCACCCCTAGTGAATATACCAAGAACATACCAAATTTTACATTCTGTACACATTCATTTTCAAGAAGGGCAGTTGTGAGTAATAAGAAGTTCAATAATAGTCAGATCATTTAATCTAATCTAATGGATTCATTTGGAAATTAACAGTTCATAGTTTACAGATTATAGTGGGCCAAAAATAATTAGCACATATTTTTCTGGAAATGTTGAAGAAAAGTTAAATAACTTAAAATATTGTTCTGCCAGAAAGACATGAAAGGCAAAGGTGATGGAAAATGATATTTAATCTTCTAGAAGGTGTACAATTTGAAGGATGACCGTGCTTAAAAAATAAAATCTTCGACATAGGCCCTGTCCTGGGCCCAGGTCTTGAAGCATTCGGACCCTCGCAGATCCTGCCGGATATCGATGGCAGGGGCAGAGCCTACTCCCTGGACAACAGGACCAGGGCCAAACTTGTGGTGGGGGGGAGGAAGGAGGTGAACGTAGAAACATCGGCACCTGGAAGCAATAGAACAGGAGCTTAAGTTGAATCCTTGTAAAGGCAGGTGGCAGACTGCGATTGGCCAGAGTAATGAATGAATGAGTGATGTAGCATTGCAGTCTTTCTGGCAGAACTTGTGCTAAAGCTTTCATTTCAGTCTGTCCAAATAGATCTACTTGAAAAATGCTATACGATGTTGTCTGACTATGTTTGCAACATCCAGAAGGGGTTTCCAATCAGCAAAGTGGTAACACCATGTGACTTTCATGTCTTTTATTACCTCATATTCAGGAATACAACATTTCTTTAGGGACCAAAGATTCCGTGGTTAAAGCCTACTCTGAATAGATGCTAGAAGACTAAAGCTGCTCTTCTGTCACTCACAGCTGTATCAATAATCACATTCAGGGACCTGAATTTAGCGCTTCATTATTAAAAAAGAAAAAAAGATTGAAAAAAATTGATTTGAGCCAACAAATGAGTAGATCCAACATAAAAACCTGAATGCTAGCATTAGCCCTCCAGGCCTCTCATACTGTTTGACCTGTCAGGTCACCCAGCGCATTTGATGGTGGGGGATACACTGGTATTGCTTGAAAGTTTAGAATTCGCACTTTTGAAGGAATTATTCTGCTCATTTCAGTGAGCTATGAGTGAGAAATAATTAATATAAAATTATAACATGCTTTCATTATCTTCGGGGCTAACTGCGAGTTCTAAAGGTTAATTGGAGGACGTCAGGAATACTGCCGTCTTTGCTGTGCGTCCTTGGTGCTAGGCCTCAGCAAGCCTGCTCCTTTGTCAGAGTACAGTGGGAACAGTTAGCTGGAAAAGCTCCCCATCAGAGTGAATGTGAGGCTTTGAACAGCATGTTGTGGATGGATCAGGAAGCCAATTACTTTCTCAACAGCTCATTGTACTGCAGGGAGGAGGAAGAAGGGAAGAGAGCAGCTGTCCATACACTTCACACTGGCTTTTTTTGTCATGCCGACACAACGCAGCAATCACACCGTATCTGTCAACCTCAGGAAGGAACCGGGCAGCATCCTCACCTGCGACTCGCATCTAGTCTGCTCCAAAAGCATCTACGGAAATATACTCAAAAATATAAATTATATGTGAGAAAAACCTAAAAACCAAAATCTGTATGAATCTTTAGTTTTTCATGTTACTGTGATAGAATACTAAGACAGAGGGGCCCTGGGGGTCTGGGACCTCTAATTAACCTAGTTTAATGCCAAAACTCCTCTGCAAACTCAAACTCCCATTATTTACTGGCCCCAGATGTCACATGTCCACCACCCACCAATCACAGACAATTACTGCAATCCTCTTTCCCTGAGTTCTAACTACATTCACCTGTGTACAGTTACTACTGCTTGTATATATACCTGCTCAGTTTACCATGTTCTTTGTGAGGTTGACTGACTTGTGGTATTTCTGGTTTATGTTTTTCATGTTTGACCCAGTTTTGTCTCTCGTTTTTCTGTTTTGGATCCTCCTTTGCACGGTGTCTTTTTAGACTGATTTGTTTCTCTGGCTTTTGATCCCTGCATGTCGTTTCAGTCTGCTTATTAACTCCCTATGTACCTGATTGTTGCTATCATGATTTTGACCCTACCTGGCTTTTTGACCGTCCCTTTGGATGGCCCTTTTGTAAATAAAACTCATTGGTCATTTTACCTCTAGAAGCTTCTGGTCCGATTGCCACACCTGACACTCCTGGACACCACCTAATGTTTCAAAATTAAAATTGAGCAGGGACTATGAAAAAAAAAACTTGCTATGATAAATTTCTATCATTGTTTAGCTGCTCTCACTCACAGGTGCTGAGCTTTTGTCTTTTGTCTTTTTTTGCTTCACCTGCCTCGGCTGGGTGCCACTGCCTTCCTGCTGACCAGTTTGCCTACCGTGAAGCTTCTCCTTGTCCTGTGCTGTGAGGGGGCCTCACCTGCATCACGCGCGACATCCGACGATCCTACAAATCTGACATTGCCTCCCCTGCCTCAAAAACACTCAAAACTTCTTCTATTAATTCCCTATAATCGTAAACTCTCATCCTTTTTTGTGTTTGTTGCTACCCAGGGTCGACCTGAAGAGGATGGGTTCCCCTTTTGAGTCTTGGTTCCTTGCCACTGTCGCCTTTGGCTTGCTCATTGAGGGCTTGGACCCGGATTCTCTGTAAAGCTGCTTTGTGACAACATCTGTTGTAAAAGGCACTATATAAATTAATTTGACTTGACTTTGTGACTAGCTCAAGCTGTAGAACTGGTCTGCCTCAGGGTGATGCTATAGCAAACTGGTTTACCTAGTTGATCCTTCATAGCCCAATAACTATAACCATGCCCAGGATACCAATGAATCTGAAAACTCAATTTCCCAAGAGGCTAGTTAATGCGTTTGTAGCCAGCCAATGCTAGAGTAGCCAGCTAACATGGGAACTCCAGGGGGTATTTTGCACACTGTATATGCATATGTAATGTGCAATATGAGCTCAAACTGACAACAAACTGTGTAAAAAGTGTGTAACACCTACACAAGCGTGTATAACAGCTGCGATTCAGTTTAGCATGGACTGGACAAGTTTCTGGAAGAAGGCGACATCAATGTTCAGCCACTCTTGCATCAAAGAATTGCACAGTTGGGCCAGATTTGATGGATGCCTTTCCTGGCACAATTCCGAAGAGAATGTCCTGCAGACTGGGATTTCAGCCACTGCTACCAGACCCGTATGACCTTCATACTATGGCCTTTTGCACGTCCAAATGCAATCACTCCTATTCGCCAATCATTAACATCTGTATTGCACTATACAACCTCTTCTCAATCTATGAATACCGTCACACACCCTGTCTGTATTTATTGCCCAATCACCGTCATGCATCACAGATTACTACCACCTTAAGCATGCAAGGTGACATTTTTTTTGGACAGTGCTTATAATTATAGCTTATAACTGAATTCCAGCACTTCCAATTTCGAAAAAAGTGCCACTTTTCTAGTTTGTGTTTTTTATTTAAAAGAGGTACATTTTTCAGCCCTACATTGGGGTGGTGACAGTTTGAAAAAATGTGGTGGCACATCACAAGACTTTGGAGGAGGGACATGTGCCACACATCCCTCTGGCTCAGTACTAAGCCTAGCCAGTGGGGACTCAATTTCCCAGGATGCCCTGATTGAGCATATGACCTCCAGCAACCTATCCTAGATCAGCCTTGCCTGATTACTGATTAGTGTCACCTGTTTCGTGGTCTATTTAAGATGTTTGCTTGTCTAGCCCTTTGCAAAGTATTGTATCTGTATATTCAGTACATACCAATCCTTTCTAATCTCTTCTCTTTGTGATCTTTGTTTTTTTGGCCTTCTTTTTGTCTTTGATTTTGGATCTCTCTTTTGTTTATGTTTGCTTTTGTATTCAACCCTTCAGCCATGTCTTGCAATTTAATAATAAACCTTTTTTTAAGCCTCATCTGCACACGTCATACCTTGGCCCGATCCTTACAACATGCAACCCTCCAAACTTAGTCGCATAATAGGAATACCGGGTAGCGAGTGGAACTGGCCACAGCTAAATTGAGGACAGGTTAAAAACCCAAAAACCTAGAATAAAAATGGATCTATATTTGGGTCGGTAACATTTTGAGGCATTAGCAGTGAGGAAGTGATGCGGGAGGTGCCAGCTCCACAGAGGCTGGCTGTTTGCTAACGGCGCATTTCTACGCGGATGACTCAGCGAGGGGGCCTATTTTCTAGACCATAACATGTGGAGAGTGTTAGGAACATCGTCCCTACGGCAGCACTGTCCGGCCTCTGCCTTCACCTCACCTACTGCGGGGGCCAGACGGCTTCGTCGTTTTCACAGCTGGGCCAAATGGAGCGGACAGGGAAAAAGGAGAGAGCGAGAGAAGAAGGGAGGAGGACTGAAAGGAGAAGATGAGGAAAGAAGGAAAGGGAGGGAGAGAGGGGGGTTGAAAAAGCTGAGGAGTGAAACAGTGTAAGGTTACAGGACAGGGTAAAGGAGCGTTCAGCAGACACACACGTACCCACACTTATGCACACACAGGGAACGTGAGCTGCTGTACTCGCTGTAGGATGGGTGTCGAGGTAATGGAGCGTCACAGTGGTTTACCACATACACACCCTTACACACACGCACGCTTACAGCACACATAAGCAAATACTCAGGGGTGGGTGTTACAGTAGCCACCATGCTTGGTGGTCAGGGCCAGGGGCGGGGGGGAGTGCGGAGGTTTGCCCTGAGTGCAAAGCCCAAACGGAGATGGACACCATATGCCTGCTGTTTTCTCTAGCCTGGAGGAAGTGGTGGATGCAATGGAAAACACTCTGTTTTATTGAGTTTCCCTTTGTGTGCGTCTGTGTGGCTGTAGTCATGGCATTCTTATGAGATTCAATATCGCATTTATTGCCATAAAACCACACGGCAAGCTCAATAATGGTTATTATTTAATATAATTTTATCCAACAACCAAAGTTCAGGTACACAAACTGATGCAAGTGAAAGGAACAATTAAATGTTAGAATAAAAAAAATCTCTTTTTAAGGTACATAATTAAAACATCACTAAAATTTTGAGGTAAAAATGAAATATACAGTTTTAGCTAAAATTAATAAAACAAGTGAAAATTCTATGTAAAAAGGCTTTTCTTAATGAGCATTCCACACTGCTGTGCTGCCAGCATGAGGAAGAGCACATGGATGGATATTTCACATTAAGCTAAGGTTTATTTAACTCATCCTCGGAACTGAACATTGTCAGTAGGTTCATTCAAAGGGAATTGTTTTGCAGATCCATAAAATTAAAGAGGTATGAAAATATGTGACGTTACTTGCTTATTTGTCCTGATATCTAGTCCTGTATTATCAGCTCAACCAGCTGGCCTTTTTTCATTTTCATAAATGTATCTGATTGGCTTAACTTCAGCACAGGACTGTTACAGAAGCACTGCTCATTCGTGATCATATATGTCTCTGTAATATGAGCACTTCTTTTTTTACTTAATAACAGTGCTGAAATACACTGCTGGGTTCACATCTGAACTGCGGTCACCCAATTGATGGCCTCTGCTGTAGAGCTCTCTTTCACATATCCTATCACTAGATGTACTTAGTATAGAAATGCTGAATCAGAGCGACAATAAAACATGACTGATGAGTGACTTACATGCCTATTCATATCATTTTTGCTTATTTGAAATTTGTAGGTTGTGACACAAACTAAACAGAAGTCTAGTCTATATAATCTACATATCACATTCTTTATATAGCATGTAATGAAAGCAGATTAAAACGCATTGAATGGCAGATTAAATTTTGACTTTAGAATTCATTTTCTAAAGAGTTCATTGTTTATTTGGCATTAAAGAAATCAGTTACCAACACATTACTTTTCCCCTTGTTCATATGGAAGCTTTTAGGCTCCAGTTTAGCATTGTCTCAACTACTCACTGAAGGCCTGTTCCATACATGCCACTGCAGCATGGCTAGAGCAATGCAGATCATCTTGATTTACACTTGAGGTAACAGGAGCATTCTGTGGAGAATAGGTGGCAATGGTTATTCCGCTAAAATTCTAAAAACGAATGCAAATCAATAAAGGGTTGAAAATGTTAACTGTACTGAATTCTACTGCAAGCAAGGGTGTGCCCCCTCCGGTGCTCTGTTAGCATACAGAGTACAATCAATAACACAGACTAGCTAGAGTTCGCTAAAGGAATGGAGTTGGTGTTTTCTTTGGGGACTTTCTTTGTAGCATTTGTTCCCACCCTAATAAGTCAATGTTCATGCTCACATTCAGTCCAAACGTTCCTACGTTCTTGGTAGGTCACATTTGTCCCAACAAGACTAGCAAATCAGTGTCTATAAGCTTCCATTACTTTTTAGCCACTTTAGTCTTATACATTCAGTGCAACAAAGTGAAGAAGCAAACTCAAGACAGCAAACCTACCTAACTGAATACATCAGGGGTAAAGCAAGGGCGGAGGCAACTTGCCTGATGAGTAGTGTATGTGGATGCAATCTATAGAAATTAGCTAAAGCCTACAGTGTCCAAACACAAACAATCTTTAATGTATGTAATAATACACTCATCGTCAAAAGAAAGGATAGCGATGCTGTTTGGAAAGAAGATAAAGGTTACCAGGAGCAATACATGACGGATACTTTAGACTAATGTGGGCAATATTTATTGAGCTGTTTTCTAGTGCAACATGCATATGTCTGGAGTTGTAGAGGTTCCTAATGGTGTCCTGTGTGGCCACCATGGTGGCATCCCTTTACACTTGAATATTCTCACTCACTTCCTGTAGATTTTGCAGTACGGGTGGAGGTGGAGTAACACCAGGCCTTCTGAACATGTGACGTGTGACAACAAACCGTTTATCTTGGTGCTGACCACTGTGCCTCCACACGCGGATTTGTTGGTCGTCTCCACCAAGACAAAAGTGGGACTCGTCACTGAAGATGACCCGCTGCCATTCTGAGTCACTCCATGACAGTCTGGCTCGACACCATTGCAGGCTTTGACAACGCTGACGTGGTGTTAAGGGCAGTTGTCGTAACAGTCTGCGTGCATGTAGTCCTGTGTCGTGCAGCCTTCTGACAATGGTGCTTGCATTAACAGGATGGAGGACATCACTGCTTGCTGAATGTCCACAATCGTGGCTGTTGTGGCCATCAGGTACAGGGATAAGGCCCATCCTTGTTTACGTTTCATGCACAGCGGAGTGTGATTTTCATTCCTGTTGATTTCTTCTGATGAGTGTAATTATTAACATTTTTACTAAATTAAATGTTTTGTGTTACTAATCTTTTTTTTTTTTTTCAGATCAACTGCATATACTTGAATTTCACCCTTTTGAATACCTGCTCTATCACTCTCTTCAATGTGTCAAAATCAAAAGATTATTTACTATTACTTCAATTCGTCAAAAGATTAAACCACAAATATCTAGCACTGCTTCTAGTTAAATTGCCTGCAAGTTCAAGTTGCATGGTTGTGTCAGACATGCTCCTATTGGAGCTTGAAAGTGAGCTGCATGATTCCGTTGAAACGAGCCATTTAGCCTACATACAATGAGGAGTAAAACTTGTTAGCTACTCCTGATTTGAGCAAACTGTTACAAAATGGCCAGAATAAAAGGTCTGTCTGCATTACAAATGATATTAACCTACTCTCAAGCCATATATGTGTAGGTGATCATGGCCCATAGAAGCTCTTATATATACGGGATTAAGGGCAATACTGAGTAACTGACTTTTGGGACTTACCATCACTTTAATTTTCAAGTCAGATGCGCGTTTTGAAATATAAGGATGTGGACCGCCCCGATGAACTCTTCTGACTTTTAAAGTGTTTCTTAAAAGGGTTGTCTCAGTAACATTTACCATCCGTCAGGCCTAAATTGCCCTTTAAACGTTACACCTCTGCAGAGGGATCCTTTTCTTTCAGCCCTGGAGGCAACATGGCACAGAGAGGCATAAGGACACACGGGTCTGACTCCTGTCCTCTTCACTCTGCAGGAGAGGTCCCCTTTTGTCACCCAGACAGTCCCCCCCAACACCCCCCACCCCTCCACGCCAGTGCCAGGGAACAATTAATATGCACTCATACATTTTTAACGCTAAACTCAATTAGAGTGGGAATGGTAAAATACGGCCAGGGTGGAGGCGTCTGTTTCAGTGCCAGGGGTGACATTTGCACTAATGAAGTTGGGCTGAGACTGGAGGCGCATCAATCACCAACACACCCAGCAAAAAAAAGGGGGGGTATGACGAAGGCTTTTGTGGGGTCGGGGAAGCTGTTGGGGGGGGCATAAGAATAGGAAGATGCACTGAAGATGGTCAAACATACTATCGTCTTAGTCTGTCCATACTACATTACTATATGCTGTACTAAGGCCTGAATGATACACTTTTATCACTGATACTGATTTTAAGCAGCTAAAAATTCTGATAATTAACCAATACTGACCAATAGATTTAATTAGAATAGTGCTCTATTGACTAAAACGATTGACAGTTCAACTGCCACTTTTCTTAAACTCAAAAAAACCCCAGCAAAAATAATTCAAAAATAATCATTAAAAAATGATCAGTCAAAAATTCGATAATATAAATATTTTTGGAGCTCTTAGCAGTTTTGTTGGTTTCTTTTAATTATCACTTCTTTTTCATACTTTAGAGCAATATCTAAGAGTGTTTACCAATCCCATTAAATCTGTATTGGTCAGGCCCTAGTGCAAGCCTATGAATGCTGTTTGATGGTGTTTACTCTCCTGATAATGCCGAGAGGCGTTTGCCCAAATGCAAATTGCCAGCCAAATTGTCATATGGCCTGTTCTCATAATCATGCCTGGGGACAGAGCTAAATAAGTCCAAGAAACCTTACAGCATTGGAAATAATTGCTTATCGAGGTTTGCCTTTTCCAAAATAGCCCCCCTCAGTCCAGCAGATTAACATCACTTCAAAGCACTGGACAAAGATGACCTTCTCGAGATCTTGGGTGTGCCACATAATCCTCTGCACGGAGGACGTGCTCCCACTGTTTGTCTAATTGTTTCCAACACTGTATCTCACCCGTAATGAAACCAAGCTAGTGCCACTCAGAGAATTCTCAGCCAATAGGGCTTGTAATTTGCTAGCACAGTTAAAATCTGACACCTCTCTTTGGCTATTACCAGACTCATGCATAAGCCTAATTAAATGATCACGTACGTTCAGCAGGACGCAGCACCCTCCCCATCCTAAGATGGGGTAGATGGTAGTGCTGTATGGGGGGGGTGACGTGGGTGTTGGTGAGTGTAGGGTGTGTGAGAGGTACATGTGCGTGTGTCTGGGGGGGTGGTAGGGTCGTTAATTACCACATAAGAAGCATTAATGACTTGCTTCACCTCCATCTCTTTGAGGAAAGGTCACGCGAACAGTATTCGCCATTAATCTCTCCCAATGTGGACACACAGCGACCGCAGCAGAGCACGGCGCTATCAAACAGCCACTGAAAAGGTGCTCAAAATTCAAAACATTTGCTCTCCTTCACCTTAAAAGGGATTAGCATGGATCGGCTTAGGTGACGGTGGAGTCCACCGCATTAAAAAGCATCGGCTTTTCCTTCACCGATGCGGGCAAAGTCTCTCCGTGAATGGAGGCTTGTTCAGCAACTGGACAAGGAGCAGTGATGTTGCATCTTGAGAACGTAAATGACTTGTGTTGATCTATCCATGCTCTGCCCACAAATGCACACCTTTGTAGCAACTGTTGTGAGGTTGGGTAAGACACATGTTACACTGGCAGAAAGCCTATTCACCATGAAGAGAAAGTGTAGCATATGGAAATTTAGGACATGCGTGTATGTATGAGAATGGTCACACTGTCAGAACAGAGATTTTAAAGATTTTTGCTCATTTTATTAAGCTTTTATCAAGGCAATTAGGAGTGAGCGATATGGAAATAATATAACATGGAATTTTCACATTCTAAACTCTGAATTAGACATGTAATGTAAATAATGTCATTTAAAAACTCCTATGACCATGAATGTAATATTCAACATTTGTACTGAAGTAAGCAGTTATTCTGTGTTCCTTAAAGGTGCCATAGAGTGGAAAACTGTCTATACATTGACATAGTAGAATAAGGAGAGTTCAGTACATAGTAGGGGTGCACCGTGTGATGCTCAGTATTGGTATCGGTCCAATACTGGCCAAAACTACTGGATCAGATACTGGAAGAATATAACTTAATATGATTTATTAGCCTAACCCATCATGCAAATGATTAACTAAACCTTTGCATAAACCATATTAATGGTTTGATGGTGCTGACCATTCAAAAATGCTGCTAAAGAGTCTGTGTGGGAAAAAGTATTGCCTTTGTCATGTTGTGAGCTGTATTTCTTACTTTAGGACAGTAAAATATTTCTTTCACAGTTTGATCATGATGTTCTTTAGATGGCTGGTTAAGCAAAGTGCACCCAGACTTATGTATTATCAACAGCTTAGTTGTTTAAGAGAGGGAAATACACGGTATTGAATTGGTGTCAGTATCAAGAGATACCCAAGGTTGAGGGATCAGCATCTGTATCGGACATGAAAACGTGGAATTGTGTCTTCACTAATACATAAGACTGACAACCTCAAACACTGTTGTCTCCTCCTTCAAATACAAATCCCGCATCTGGGCCCAGTTCCAATATCCTAGACTGTTATGTAACAGTAACAGTCTTGACACTTTTGATTTATATTTAAAATCATTGAAAATTGTGAACTGTGAAAGCGATATCTGTATGTTTAAAACTTTTCCTAAGGAACCGAACTGTCACTGGGTCTTGTTGATGTTCATCTTTAAACAAGACTGAAATTGGCTTTCTATTTACTTTAGGCTTGCACAGCTTGCATATGCACCAGAATGTAACTGCTTCACCAATTAAGGTGGAACAGAAAATTTGCAAAACAAGACAACTTTGAATTAAAGTTGTTGGTTTCCTCTGCATATTTCACTCCAGCGGGTTCCCAAAGCATGGACAATTTTAGCTTTGCTTAGCCTTTGCAAGGCATAGAAGGTTTTACCTAGCTTAATGCTTTGCTTTAGAGTAAAAGTAAAGACTATAAAATAGTACTCATGGAATTGTGAAGTCCACCTTAAAAACCTCCAATATGGAGCTTTACATATTTCTTGCAATGGAATGAAAATGAAACTTGCAATGGAAGCTGATATAACAAGATTTTTTCTAAGCCATTTTGGACCAATTCTATTGGTCTGTCCATCATGAATATTGACTAAACTGAAAGAGTAAGTAGGGCTGTGCAAAAAAAAAGATAAAACTTTTTTGTGCAACAAAATATATATTAGAGGTGGCAATATGGCAAAAATATAATACTGTGATACATCAAGAGTATATGTGGTATATCAGGATATTTATGTTTTCAGTTTCAGTTTATGACTGTAGAGTCTTTAAGATAACCAAATGCATCCATTTAGTTATCCATGTATAGTACCAACTTTTGATTGGTACTATACATTTAGTAATTTTTCACCCTGATCAAAGTCACATACCTTTTATGTAGACATCAGAGAACAATTTAAAATGCTGAATAAATGCATTCTATGGTATGCATTGCCTTAGACAAACTCAATAGCATAGCCTATCTTTAGTGGATCTGAACTCTGTCCTAAATTCATTACATTGAACACAATTTTTGATTTCTTTTGTCAAGCTTTTGCAAAAAGGAAGCAGTTGTGGGTAGAGCTTGAGAACGCCTATGTACTCAAGAAACTGTGGGAGGTTTCAGATCTGTCATTTCTCACTCTAACACCTGTATAGCATATAAATTAGTTTCATAGTAGTAACAAAACATAGTAGTTAGTGAAGAGTAAGCCTTAGGACTAATAACTGAATCTGCTTATATAATTACATTGGGTGAAATATGTGCCTATGCACTGACCTATATGAACAAATGATAAGTAATGTGATAAGCACTGCTCTGTATCAATATCAAAAATATAATCAAAGCACCTTTGCCTAATTTTATCAGCCATTTCAAGATCATCTATTGCCTGATAAAAAATGAATTAAGTTATTACATTATTATTACACAATGTAACACATTCCAGCTGGCAAGCTTTGCAGAAAGCATTTTGCACACCGCACTCTCATTATAAAGAGAGTAAAAACGGCCACAGTTTGCAGCAAGTTTTTATCACACACATTCAGGCAATACTTAACCCTATCTTTCCGATCCTAAACTAGCCATCAGGCTGATGAGATTTATATATAGTATGGTAATAGCTTGGTAAATGCTATGTATGCAGTATAATTCAGACGTGTGTGTCCTATTGCATATTCAAGAGCATCCAGGGCTGCATTCCTGGTCCCAGTTTTGCTCATTAAGGCTCATTTGAAATCTGGGGTGGCGACACAGTTTTGCTGCCTCTTTGTTTACAGTAAAATTATGCACGTCACAGAATAGGGCTTTTAATGAGAATGATACAGGAATAATTCATTCCAGCAATTTAAAAACTTCCACGGGTGAGTTTACAAAGTGGAGCAGGGCAGTGAAAATCCTTGTGTGGCAACACAGGGCAAAAAATAAAAGGTTGTAACCTCAAATAGTCAGGCTTGAGAAAGGGCGCCATGCCTGGAGTGGCTGGTGAATTATTTATTTCTATGTATATTTTTTTATTGCTTTAAGTGTTTGGTAGAAAAGCCCCATAAAACTCAAGTGGAAGTAAGTGAAGTTGCAAAACAACTTAAGTAGGAGAAAGAAGTACAATGTCGTTTCCAAAAATGTTGGGATGCTGTGCAAAATGTGAATGAATACAGAATGCAATGAGGTACAAATCATTTGAACCATATATTTAACTGAAAATAATTCCAGATTTTTCTTAAACATATATGCCCCTTTTAAACTGTTCAGTGGACTGGTGGAGAGTCCAGGGTGTTTCCTGCCTTCCCCCTAATGAGTGCTGGGATACGCTCTAGCACCCCCTACAACCCAGAAGGATAAGCAGCTCAGAAGATGAATGAATGAATGAATGAATGAATCAATCAATCAATCAATCAATTAACCAATAAATCAATTGCTCAAGTATTGAATTCTCTGTAGAACTGAACTGGAACATCTAGGTACATCTGACATCTGTCAGTACAGAAACTTCTTTGTTAGGTGCTGTTCTTTTCTTTTTGGGATTCAAATTAAAATGCTAAAAAAAAATGTAAGGGATCTAAACGCCTGCAGGGTGCTTTTAACATTGAAAACGAAAACTTAAAATACCAACAATGAGATTTGACTGTGTGTAAGCTGCCTTTTATCAAAATATAGTCATATAAAATATAAGCCAGTGAGTGTTACACTTCCTCTAAGTTTATTTATCACCACATCCTGTGAACATCATACCACCAAAAGCATGTAATCTTACAGTGTTTTCACTTCTAGTCACGACTGGTGTAAAAACTAAAGCATCACAGGAATGTTCTGAATTGTTTGTGCTGCTCTCTATCTGCTATAAAACCAGTGTTAGCAGTAATAGCACATTCAAATCCAAGAGAAAGGAGCAGACTACTTGTTCATGTTGAAGCGATTTGAAACCATTGTATGTTGTCACTGTAAAACAAGTATCTCCAAGATGCTACCTTTATAGGAGAGAGCAAAAACCTACTTTGTTTTCAATGGAAATAAATGTAAAGAGATTTAATTCCAAGCAATTTTGGACCATTTGTATTGGTCCAATCATCATGAGTCTTTTACATAATGTTAAGGATAACTGCTGTGCTCAAGTGATGTAGAAAAGTCACAACTGTCAAAAATGGAGATACATATTTTCCTTTGGACAGCAATGATAATCACACCATAGCATGGCTATTTTTCCTAAGTTCTATTTAAATAAAAGCCAATTGTCCAATCAAATTGTCAAAAATTCATTTCAAACACACAGCCTAGCATATCTTACCTTAACTGTGTAGAAGTACCATCTACTGTACCAAAGTACAGATACTGCATAGTGCTCTGTATTTGCTGATACCCAGTATTCAAGTACTTGGCTCAGACCGGGGAGTAAAAGAGCTGTATCGGAACCTCTCCCTCTTTCAAATGACTGAAGGTGATGAGGAGAACAGTTGGATACTGAGATGAAACCAGTGGCCTAAATGATGCTGCCCTAACCCTTGCCCCCTCTCACTCCACTCAAAGCCACTAGGTTCCGTTTGATTGCCGGATGCATGTGCAGCGCACATGTCTGCGGAGCAGCACTAATTAGGGCAGCGCATTAAATCTGCTCCTTAATGACAAGATCACAATTCCCATGTTTGAGAAATCTGTCATTTTAGGGCATTTGCCTATTCTGTCTTATCACCATGCTTCAGCATTATTTAGTTACATTAATATGCCTTATGCATATTAAAGAGGGGTACTGGAAATGATAATGTGTGTGTGAGGGGGTAGAGGGGATTGGTTAGGGCAGATGATGCAGACCATGTACGATTTGGAGTAAACTGAGATAAGCAGGGCCAGGTGTGGGACCGGGAAAATGTTCAGATGCAGGCCATTGTTATTGAAAGAACAGAGATTTTCGTTGTGTAGACACTGAATAACCCAAAACAGCAAAGGACAGGGCATGAGAGAACAAAAGAGGTCAGCAAACATTTACAAAAACTCATCTACTGTAGAAAGATTAAGGCTGAATTTCTTATGAGAGCTGCTTGTATGAACTACTAGACTATCCTAGTGCAGGAGTTGGGGCTTGCCCAATTTCGAGTGCAAGAAAAATAGCTTGTTTAGGTTATTAGGTTCATTATCTCAAAAACCAGCAATATAGCAAATGTCTGTTTTTTAATTTGCCAGAATTATCCAAAAAGGACAAATAAGACAGAAGGGTGAGTCAAGAGTGCTAGTGCTTAGTAGCTCAGAGGCTGGGAAAGGAGCTGTGGATGGACACTGCAGTGGTGCTCCGGAACAAGGCAGATTTAATAAGAGGAGGACCACGAGCACACAATGCCCCGATCTGACCAAAGCTGAGCCAGCTACTCCGGCACTGAGCAATGGGCGAGAGAAAGTGATTGCAGGTAAAGCTACTAGGAGATGCTAATATGGAGGAGTTTTTAATTATTGCATTTTGTTTTATTGAATGCATTACATTGTAATGCCACCAAAAGCATGCACAAAGTGTACACTCACAGTGTTTTCACTTGCAACCAGCAGCTGGTGTCAAACCAGAAGTCAAAGAATTGCTCTTATTAATTGTCTGTGCTGCTCTGTATCTGCTATAAAACCAGTGTTAGCAGTAATAGCACATTCACAGCCAAGAGAAAGGAGCAGGCTAGTTGTTTATGTTGGATCAATATGAAATCAATGTATATTCACACCATAGCATGGCGATTGTGCATAAGCCCTGTATATACAAATATGTGTACTGGAAGAAATGACTTTGTATCTAGTATTTATGGGTCCTATGTTTGTTATACACATGGACTGTATTCATAGAGCTTATGTATTACATTTTATTAAATTGTATTTTTATTAGAAATATTAAGTTTAAATTGTAAAATAAATGAGATCATGGAATCCCAAATATTGCCATAAAAAGATAATATCCCTGTTTATGTATGGTATACATGAGTGTCTATCCTTAGCATAGCTAGAAAACAGAAAACACTTTTATAGCTAAAGTTCTAAGTTATAGTAGCCTTTGAAAGCAGTTGATAGGACTAAATTAAAGCAACATGCCACAATGTACAAAGTTTTGCCCCAAAACTTGGAATTCTAGGAATCATACCTAAACAGTAAGCCTACAAACTAGGGCTGTGAAACTCATTAACAACATGGGAAATTATGAAACACCAGTGTTTTTTGAATACCTGCAGTGCATTTTCCTATTTTTAACCTTCAGTTCATCCATAGCTCCATGCCATTATAACTAAAGGTGTCATATAGGGCTCTCTGTGAAATGATGTAGAAGAGCCACAGGGATGTGTAGTGTGAAGAGGTAATTTAAAGTTTAAAGAATCTTCATGTTAGCGCTGCACGATATAGGGAAAAAATATCTCAGGATAAGAAACCAGTACTACAGAAGCATCCTAACTAGACAAAACTTCCTAAATACTCCAATCATTTTATGCACTGACTGGCAGCGCTGTTCACTATAACCATAACTAGCATAATCATGTTACATTATCTACTTTGCAAACAGTTTTTTCACTTGAGTTTTTTTCTAACTCTGTATTTAAATATGCCAGACATATTTTAGTGATGTATATAAATTATGTGGAAACAGAGCCGAATGTGTGTCTGTTTATTAGGAGGAATAATGTTTGCCAGACGTAGCTTCACATGCACACAGCCAAACCAAAAGTTTCACAGAGAGTTTCATTTAGAGTTTGAATTCATAGTTTAATTTAATGCAAAATACAAATCAGCTAAAGGATTTTTTTTACATTTTTTATTACATCGCTAACGGAGCATGTCTGCCTAACTAACTTACCGTTTAACTTTTTTTTGATTACATGTTTGTGTGGCATGACAGTTGATTGTTGACTTTGATGGAGTAGTTAAGATTTCCTATGTAGATAAAGAAATTTGAGTAAACTGTTGTATCAGACAGACTTCTCTTAAAAAACACCATGCGAGCTTTCTTTTTGTATCATACAGCAAAAGAGCTGTAGCATGACATGTTTTTGATTTAATTTGCCTTGCTTGACATTGCAAGTCCTTCGATGTGACTATTGTGCATGCACACATTGCGATGTCATGCAGCCCTGCTTTATAATGTATAGGTTTTAGTAAAAACCTGTAAAATTGTAAAGAACCTTTTTCTTTCATGAGAAGGTTCTTTCAGGTACTTCAAATGTTTTACATTCACAAAATCTCTTTTTTAAACATGGATTTTAAGGGAACCAAATGATTTTTTTTCTATAGCATTGCGCAAAGCAGTAAAGAAGGACACCTGCAGTACACTCTGCTAAAAAACAGTGAACTAACAACAACAAAGTACCGTTCGAGAGCTTCAGCTTCAGTTCGAGAGCTTCAGCTGTAACAAGAATCCACAAACCGCATGAATAAGAACAACACCACCCACACTCATGCTCTTACTTTATTTCGGTGGTGAAAACATGATTTTCATGTTCAGGCTCATATGAACTGCTCATTAACATGAGGAAAATAATGTTAGTGAGTTACTGAATTAAATATCGTCACTGCCCAAAGAAAAACATGTATCTCCATTTTTGTTGATTTTTACTTTTATGCATCATTTGAACACATCAGTTCCAACAAAAATGGGCCAAAATGGCTTGGAAAAAAATCTGGTTCCATTGACTTACATTAGAATGGAATTCCTTTTTTGCCCTCTCCTGTAAAGTTGCCATTTTAGAGATACTTGTTCTTCTTAAACAGCAACTATATGCTTACTTCCCCACTCTTATAGCTACACCAAAATGCGTTGCTTTGCAAACTGAAAAAAAAAAAAACCTTTTCTAGGGTCAAATTACAGCGAACAAAACTGTAATGGGATTAATCCCGATTAATGGCACAAAAATATCAAGTAATCAAGATTAACTGTTAATAACTATTAATAAACAGCACCAATGAAGGCTAATAAAAACACTGAGATTGATGATTATGCCTGAAATCGTCTGAAAATACTTGTGGTAAACCATAATAAATATTCAGAATGTGATATTAGATAACTTTCAGGGCTGTTTTCCTGCGAATGAATTTGCAGTCATGACCTTGGGCTGCCAGGACACCCCAACACCCAATTTTTTCCTAAAAAAGAGAGAAAATGTGCAACGCAATACATGCACACAATGCAAGACATACAGAGAGAGAGAGCCAGAGAGCCAGTGAGAGAGAGATAGAGAGAGAGAGGGAAGTGTTTTTGTACTCTGATGGGCAGAAGACGAAACTAAAGAAAACTAAAGACAGTCATTTTACCTGTAGGGATCACTCACAGTGAGGAAAGGTGCAACTGACAGCACACTAATAGGAGCCAACATCACGCACAACTGCTGCTCAGAATGGCCCCGGTCAACATGACAGCCAATTTATGAGGGAAGTTTATACCCAAATAACAACCACTGTTCTAGGTGGATGGAACGTCTACAGGAAAACAAAAAGAAGAAGAGGAAGAAACAAACTTATGCTTGGCATAATTGCATCATTTCTGATATGCTGGCAAGGTAGTACGTTCAACAGTCATATTTATACAGATCTTATTCATGATTTAACTGCCATGTTAGAAATGATGTATGATGCTTCTCTTTGTGAGGCTCATTTGAATGCATTTTAAGGCAGCCTCCTATGATCACTTATTACCTAATGAATACTCAAGGACTGCGGCTATTTATCTTGATATGCATCCTTCAACAAATGGCTCTGAGTGGCAGGCAAATCTCTCTGTCTCTCTCTATGGGTGAATCCCAAATGACTCCTCATTGAACATTCAGTGCATTATTTGGCAGTCCAAATAATACTTTTATGACCTACGTAGTGCACTATGTAGGGAGCAGGGCGCTGTTTAAGATTCAGCCTTTCGGGCTCCCTCTATTACTGCTGAGTGACAGCTTCGGAGACGTCTTGAGGAATGACTTTTCCTTCGCACAATGGCCAGGACCGCTGTTTAATTTGCAGTTGAAGGGCATTAAGATAATATGCTCATTTGCTAAATCTCACCTACAAAAGCCTGGCCATCTTTGCTTGGCTGGCTTGAGAGTAGGCGTGCTTAAGTTGGGCCATGTCCGTTGTGTTTCCTTAATTATTCATTTATCTTTTAATTATCATTTTTTAATCGTTCCTTTTAGCGGAAGTTATTGCCACTTCTTTTTCCCCTAGTGTTGATCCTTCACTGAAATGAAGCAAACCCCTAACTGGAAAATAACGGGACGCTTCAAAGTCCCCGCAGACTGTCTAATTATGAACAATTATTGAATTGGGACATGAGAGCGAAGGCTGGCTCCTGTCAGACCAGCGCGCGGTATCAGCCCAGGGTCCAGCGCCAGCTCCTAATTCCCTCGCCAGACTGTTTGCATGTGCGTCTGCCCAGCCAGCGTTTATGAGCCAGAGCATCCAGCCGGCACTGCCCACTGGACAAACAACTGCCTTGCTTCCCCCTCACCGCCCCCCCCCCAAAACTCCCCTCCTCTCCATTGTTGTTTCTGCCTCATGTTGCCTCTCTGCCTCCAAAAAACACACAGGAACTGGGACGAAAAAAACCCCACAGAGGGATGGCGAAAAAACAAGCAAAACAAGCACACAACACAATTCCTCGCATTTTTCCTTGACTAATGGTCTCCACTGGAGCGCCAATGGCCCTCGCAGCAGAATGCTTTCGCAGTTATGCGTGTTGTTGGTGGGATACAGCAAGAAGCACGCCAGCCTCTCTGCTCTGAATAGGCCAAAACTGCGAACAAACTGGCCTTCGCAACAGAAATCAAGTAGAATGTGAGGCTCGTGGTGTGCGGAGTGGAGGAAAGGCACATCAGCCATCAAAGAGGTCTAAAACGGCGGGCGGGATCAATTCTCAGCGCTGAAAGAGTCACTAATTTAAAAAGGAACTTCTATGCAACTGAAAGCCGGAAGCTGACACAATAAAACAGCAACAAAACAAAGACGGGACGGGTGAAGGGAAAAAAAGAGAGAGAAGAAAAGAAAGAAACTAACGACTGCTGCCGTCCAAAACCCTGAGGGGGGCAAAAAAACGGCATTTTTTAAATATTGAGATTTGACTTTGAACAAAGTGACTTTTGAAGTGATGGGAGCTGTTTCCCCCTTTTTTTCCCCTTTTTTTCCCCCCTATATTTTAATGCTCCCCGCTCTATCATGCAAATCCCCATTCAAATTATTAGAGTATTAGAGCCCACAGCTCTAATGTCACAGAGACAAAATGAGATGGGGGACTTAAGCACCTAACGAACAATGAAATTTCAAAGCCCTGGGACAGGACAATTAAGCAGCAGGCTTAGCCAATGATGAAAATTTATTGCTATCTAATACATATTTCTATTTTCTGAACACTAACCAATTTGAATGTGATTAAGGGGGGAGGGTGGGGGGCTGTTCATTAAAGTATAGCAGCTACAGAGGTCTATATTGGAGGGTCTTTTGATGTTAAATTACAAATATGCACCCGAAATCTTATTTATTGTCTTTTTGGCCATGTATTGTTTCTTTGGGCGCCTCTTAAATGGCCCCCTCTTTTTTTCTTGAACCCTGCTTACACTGATTCAATCCTGGAGCGTTAATGAGAGAGTGTGAAGGAGGAGAAGCGTCTGAGGAGGATGTAATGTTCTTATCCGCTCTTTTTTTTATTATTATTATTATTCCTGCTCATCCTTTCATCTAAATGAAATTGCCCCACCATTGTTTCCTTTCTGGCCTTTTTTTGCTATTATCGTAACCCCAGGTTCTCATGCCCAGGGTCCTCAGAAGGGCAAATGCACCAGGGGTGTCTGGGTAAGGCCTTTTGTGTGCACACTAAAGCCAGATATTTCAGATTAGGTGTGATTTGGAAACAGGAGAAAGACTCCTGCAGTGTCTCTTCATCCTCTCAGTCGCTCTGCTAACTTAATTCAGCTTCCGTGGCATTGTTTCTGATAAGAATGTGATCAAATGTCAACTGGAGAGCCGGAAACATAGAGTGGTAATGGAATACACATGGCACACGGTCCAGAACATGTTCAGAATGGTCAGCAACAGGAGCAATGGCTAGATCTGCCAAATTCCTTTCCTTAAATCCAAATTGTGTACAACAGCACTCAAACTGTGTAATTGCGAGTAGTGGGAAACACTTTATTGAAGGGTTACAGTTATAGGGTATGCAGTTTGAATATCCCTGGCCAAATGACATTGATGGCCAAATGTTGATTTTGGAAATAAGTTAATGCATCCTCTACAGAGAACACAGTAAAATATTTAGTGCATAATTTGGGTGGGGTTTATCATATTATGGCCACATTTTATCCTGTAATAGAAGTATGTTTGTGTAGCGGATATGCACTTTTCCCCCACATAGAAAACCAACAGGACCTGTAATTGTACCGGGGCCACCCAAAATTTTGCATACAACTGTAAGCCTTTCATGACAAACCCATGTAGACATTTATAAAGTCTTATTCTAACACAGTGTCAGTTGTTATAACACATAACACTGAAGTAAAACCACATCAAAATATACAAAGGCAGCCTGTATGCCAGATGATGCTTGTTGGAATAAACTTTTATGTAGGTTGACATCAGTTGTTATGAGAGGCTTAGGTATGTGTCATGTAGCCTTAGAAATTCTGATACAACATTTTGTGAGACATTTCAGCCTTGCAAACCTTTTCTTTTCGTTTTCATGTAAGGCAATGACAGAAACATGGCAAAACAGTATTATATGTACTCTTGTTGTAGTCAAAACCACAATTTTGTAGTAATTAAGCCCAAATTGAGACAAAGACCAGACTTGAAATATGACAATAAAAAACTGTAATGAATTTTAATACGTATATGTCCAGCTACTTCATTAGGAATACCTCCTTGTACTTGCACTCACTGATCATTTTACCAGCTCTGCTTACCATGTAGGTGCACTTTATAGTTCTACAATTACAGACTGTAGTCCATCTGTTTCTCTGCATACTTTGTTAGCCCCAGGACCACAACTGGACAAGTACTATTTGGGTGGTGCATCATTCTCAGTACCGCAGAAACACTGAAGTGGTAGTGGTGTGTTAGGTGTGTTGTGCTGGTATGTGTAGATCATACACAGCAGTGCTGCTGGAGTTTTTAAACACTGTTTAAACAATTAGACACTCCTACCTTGTTGGTCCACCTTGTAGATGCAAAGATGCAAAGTCAGAGATAATAGCTCATCTGCTGCTGCACAGTTTGTGTTAGTCATCCTCCAGCCTTTCATCAGTGGTCACAGGACACTGGTCATTTGGTTGATGGACTATTCAGTAGTCCTGACCATTTAAGAACAAGGTGAAAAGGAGCTAATTAAGTATACAGAGAACCAGATGAACTACAGATGTTATTGTACTACAAAGTGTCCTGTATGGTAAGTGGAACAATGTGTGTAGATACAAGGAGATGTCCTTAGGAGATGCTTGAGTTTTGCAACCAATAAACATCAACACACAAGTAACACCCAATTAATCATCATGAAAAGCATCAGTTAGATTCAGCTTTCTCTAAACATGTAGAATAAGGACTGTTTTATTCTGTTTGTAGATATAAATCATCCAGACTGCTTTTCCTCCTTGGCTGCAGGGGGTCCTGGAGCTTATCTCAACACTCATTGAGCGGAAGGCAAGAAACACCCTGGACAGGTCATGCGGACACATACAAACTCCACACAGAAAGCACCATCGCTGCCTAGTTGGGGAACTGAACCCAGGCCCTATTGCCTCTTGAAGTACAAAGTGGTATTATGGGAGAGGACCAGCCATGGCTAGCTGCTTAGCATGCTAACTTTGACAGATATCTCTGCAACACAATATGTAGACTTTGTATCTTTGACGTACCATCAAAAACCTTATTTCTGCACATTCTGTTGATAATTCTAGTTTATTTTGGATTTTTTTAAACCTAAAAACAGATTACATGTTGCTCATTTAAATCAGTATTCATAGTCACTAGATAGTATTTTTCCAATGTAGCGCTACATCGCTGTGTTTCTTTCTGCATTCTCTCTGCACTTTCGACATAGTTTCAATCTGCTATGAGGGAGAAATCATTTACATGGAATTGCTTTATCACAGTTGTTATCACCAGTGAAAACCGTGAGGGTTAGGAATTTATATTTATTCGGCTAACTTTATTTGATTTAGCAGGAACATTAACTGTAACCAGAACAGTGCATGTTTTTGAGTTAGCCGTCTCAAAAGCATACTAGTCCAAACAGACAGAACTGACCATGATGAAAGTTGAGCCACAATGGTAGGGTCCAGAGCCTGATATGGAGAACTCAGAGAAGAGAAATGAGAAACTTAGTATGGAATGCTGGAATTCGGAGAACGAAAGGACAAAGAGGGCTTTGTTATTTACCCACCCCTTATAAAAAAAAAGCCTTAATTTTCAGCATAAAGGAGAAGAGCGATGCACGCATACATCTCTCTCCCTCCAAGTGCGGCGTGGGTGCAGATTAATTCCCTTTAATAAATGCAGTCTCAGGCACAGTTTAACAGGGATAAAGGACATTTTCATTAACTTTCTTTATATTTAATGTTCAATTAGTCCTGGGTATAACTGGACACTAATAAGATGGAAATATGGGCAGGAATTAATGTTCCTGCAGGAATAGACCCCTGGATTGGTATTCACCAAGAGCAAGCACACAGTCACCAGGCCTCACCAACCACGACTGCTCCATCACGCATTAACCCGCATAAATATGTTTACCGGGGAGTATGTGTTATTTGCATGCATATACAAACACATGATGAGATATTAACAAGATGTACATAAGGTGATAGCCGGAGTGAGCCTGTGAGGCTGCATTGGAAACCTGCAATACGACAGGAATAAGACTGTGAGAGTAACCGTAAAAGCAAGCGATGAAAAGGATCCCGCTAATATGTTCTTTATATGGTGGATTCCATTTAACTCAATATTAACTGTATATTCTGCTTAGAGCGGAAAGCGCTCCTGAAGGCGAATTTCATTGTGTTGTATAGAGTCACACGGAATTATTGGATTACTCACTCCTTTTCCCACAGCAGTACACAATATTTTCTGTTATCTTTTGTCGTAGAATCTCTTTAGGCCTGCATCTCTCAAGGCTTTAATGTTCTCCTTTGAAATAAGAGGCCTTTAGTGCATCAAATTCAAAATGATTGAAAATAGAATGTCAGCAGATCAGACGCATGATGCGCCAAAAAGGAAATATAATGGCATCTTCCGCAGACATTGTATTATGAGTGGTTCATTGTTTTTGATGTGCGATAATGGCGATTATAAGGCAAACTCAGAGCAATAAATTGCAATGATATGGTTGCAGGATTTCAATTTTTGGCATATTTTACAGTCATAAATCAAGGTGCACATATGGGCAGCAGAATATATTCATAGATAAATAGGAAAATAGCAGTATTATCAGTCAGGGATTTTCAGGATTTCAGGATTGGCTGAAATATCCGGGTAGGTAATGATCGGGTCGTTGGTTATCGTCTAGCGACACCTCAAAAAAGTGCGTCCCATTAAATGTCAATGAGGGCAGTTATGGCAATAACAGCAATGCTGCACACATAAATGATGTGGAGCTTCTATTTATGTAAATGTGGCTTCATAACGACTCCTAGAAAAAATGGCCAATTGTAAAGTGTGCCCACAACGTGCAACCAGATGAGGAACTGCTGCCAAATAAACGTTTAACCTTTTTACACATTATATTCTCTTAATTAATTATTCTCTAAAACTAATAGACTGAGTACATAGCAGATAGATAACCAGCCATCAGCCTAACACTACAATAATAAAAGGCAGACTTTAAGTTCAAGCCTTTAAATAAAGTGTTACTCAATACTGAGACATTTAAAGAAAAGAATGTCCGTGTTTAAACTAGAGCTGACATAAAAATCCCAAATAATGCCGAACTATCATTGCTAGCTTGACACTAACTAACATTGCTGGCTACTGAAAATAAAAGAAACATTACTGAAGCACTGGATCTGTTCACAGATCATTTAAGCTACAAACATCGACACCAAAGTATTAGAGCATCCCATTTTTCAATCCCACATTTCTTATATGTTGTATGCATGCAAGGTGTTGCCTATTTATGCTGGAAATTTGTGTATAATTATTCAAAGCACCGCAGGGTGCAGGAATAAGATGGATACATAATAATTTGGTGGCATGTTTTTAGCTTAAGCATGTCATAAGCATAATTAGTAATGCTAAAGATTCCCATACTATTCAATGCTACACCTGTAAGACTGCTTGGGTAAGACTCTTTATTAGAACTGCAGAAATTTATCAGCATAACTGACTACATAATTTGCATATCGTCACTGTCCAAAGAAAAACAAGTATCTCCAAAATGGTAACTTTACAGTAGAGGGCAAAAACCTAATTTCATTTTAACGTAAAATAATAGAACCAGGCTGTTTTTTACAAGTGATATTAATAATGAAATAGCATTGGACACAACAATTAACCAATTATTGGTTATTGTTATCTGTATCTGGACTGAATAAATATACAAAGCCACTGTTTCTACTTTTGGGTTAATTCCGCTTTAGATGGCTACATTCATTTTCTCTGGTTTACGGTCCCAGGGCATCATTTACAACACCCCACGCTCCCCCTCCCCAAAAAAACAGCACCAAGTAGACCCAGCAAAAACTTTGCTTTTTTTGTCATTGCCTGAATTGAATATTGGCTCTATATCCAGTGATGCTGGCTCCATATCCAAACATGTGAAGGACATGCTTGAGAGAGCCTCTGAAAGGTTGTTAATAATCAGTTATCATTATCGGCCCAGACATGATGTATAAGTTCTCCAGTCACAAACACACAGCCTCTCTCCCCCTCTCCCTCTCTCCACTTCACATTCTGAGGGTGTTCAGTGGAGGTGGCAGGCATCCAGGCTTGCGGTTAGGGAGCACAAGACGGACTCTGTGCTGCTCTTTTCCCCCCGCTCCGCCCAGCAGAGAGAGGGAGAAAGAGCGGGTCGTGCAAAAGCCACATCCTTTCGGATGTCATCTTCACCACACCGCCAGCCTTTAAGAGAGATGGCAGCAAACGAGAGAGACGCTGGCCAGGAACGAACGTGAGGAAAGCCACCAGAAAGAGAGTGGGGGCAAAAGTGGGACGGAGGAGGGAGGGCACCAAAAACAACTGGAAAGAAAACCTGGGCCAAAGGAAGCAAAGCCTGCAGCGTTTCCCCCAGAGCCTGCGAAAGGACTCAAGCTGATGGAAAAGCAGCAGGGGCCTCACTCTCTGAATCCCTCTCTGTGTTAGAGTGGGAGAGAGAGAGAGTAAGAGAGAGCAAGCAAGGGGAATCCCAGCACTGCCACTGACATGACCTGTTCTCTGGGAGTGGACGAGAGAGCATTCAGACCAGACATCCTTAGACACTGACTTCATCAGTATGCACCAGGATAAGCACAAGCCATAGACTTCATACAGATTTAAAAACATTCACACTGTCTCTCTCTCTCTCTCTCTCTCTCTCTCTCTCTCTCTCGCTCTCTGTCTCACACACACACACACACACACACACACACACACACACGCCTACTGCTGTTCAGAAGTGTGGAAGTTGATCATATAAAGCCAACCTGACTGCAGGTAAAAGTACAGAAATGTTCTAACATGATGTGCAACTTTACAGCTTTCATATAAGCTGAACAAAATGTTAGATGTGTCTAAAGTGAGTGGAGAGGGATGCAGTAGGCCTGTGCGATATGTATTATCTCCAATGATCTATTACTTGTTGTTTTAAGGGTGAGTAACACTTTATATTAGGTATTGGTTAACTAACATGAAATAATGCATTAGTTAACATGAAATAATACTTTAACAATGAACTAGTGATAAGTAAATAACAACTGTTATGTGTTTACTTAACATGTGTATATGTAGTTGTTGCATGTTTAGGTAACATTAATTAAGCACTGTAACCATTGTTAATGCATGACTTCATGTCAGTTCATCAATACTTAATGTAAAGTGTTACCTAAGGGTGTGTGAGCTGACGTTCACTTTGTAGTCTTTCACTCACTTTGGAAATAACATTCAAAAACGGTACAGTGTGTGCAGCATGCTTGTATAGATGGATATTGTCACCACGACACAAAAAGCTTCGAAAGTCAGCCACACAACAGGCCTAAACCAGCCAAGGTACCAACACAAAATCACACCCAGCAAAATGTGGAGTAATTCTGCAAAAGTGTCATGATCTTGAACAGGGTTGGGCAGTATACTGATTTTGGGTGAGAACAGTGGAGTCGTGATGTGATGTAAGGATGGTGGAGTGGTGGTGTGACATAAGGATGGTGGTGTGGGATGTGGATGGTGTAGTGGTGGTATGGGGTGAGGGTGGTGGAGTGATGGTGTGGGGTGAGGATGGTGGAGTGGTCATGTGGGGTAAGGAAGGTGGAGTGGTGATGTGGGGTGAGGGTGGTGGTGTGGGATGAGGATGGTGGAGTGGTGATGTGATATAAGGAGGGTGGTGTGGGGTGAGAATGGTGTAGTGGTGGTATGGGGTGAGGGTGGTTGAGTGATGGTGTGGGGTAAGGATGGTGGAGTGGGGATGTGATGTAAGGATGGTGGAGTGGTGGCGTGGGTTGAGGACGGTGTAGTGGTGGTATGGGGTGAGGGTGGTGGAGTGATGGTGTAGGGTGAGGATGGTGGAGTGGTGATGTGGGGTAAGGATGGTGGAGTGGTAATGTGACGTAAAGATGGTGGTGTGGGATGAGAATGGTGGAGTGGTGATGTGAGGTAAGGATGGTGGGGTGGGGTGAGGATGGTGGAGCGGTGATGTATGGTGAAGTTGGTGGAGTGATGATGTGACGTAAGGATGGTAGAGTGGTGATGTGCGGTGAGGATGGTGGAATGGTAGTGTGTGGTGAGGATGGTGGAGTGATGATGTGACAATTATGGTGGAGTGGTGATGTGGGTTGAAGATGGTGGAGTGGTGATATGGGTTGACGATGGTGGAGTGGTGATGTGGGTTGAAGATGGTGGAGTTGTGATGCGGGTTGAGGATGGTGGATTGGTGATGTGGGGTGGGGATGGTGGAGTGGTGATGTGGGGTGAGGATAGTGGAGTAAGGATGATGGAGTGGTGATGTAGGGTGAGGATAGTGGAGTAAGGATGATGGAGTGGTGATGTGTGGTCAGGATGGTGGAGTGGTGATGTGGAGTAAGGATGGTGGATTGGTGATATGGAGTAAGGATGGTGGAATGGTGATGTGGGTTGAGGATGGTGGAGTGGTGATGTGGGTTGAAGATGGTGGAGTGGTGATGTGGGTTGAGGATGGTGGATTGGTGATGTGGGGTGGGGATGGTGGAGTGGTGATGTGGGGTGAGGATGGTGGAGTGATGTGGAGTAAAGATGTTGGAGTTGTGATGTGGGGTCAGGATGGTGGAGTGGTGATGTGGTGTCACGATGGTGGAGTGGTGATGTGGGGTGACAATGGTGGAGTGGCGATGTGGGGTGACAATGGTGGATTGGTGATGTGTGGTCAGGATGGTTGAGTGGTGATGTGACGTAAGGATGGCGGAGTGGTGAAGTGGGTTGAGGATGGTGGAGTTGTGATGTAGGGTCAGGATGGTAGAGTGGTGATGTGTGGTCAGGATGATGGAGTGGTGATGTGACGTAAGGATGGCGGAGTGGTGAAGTGGGTTGAGGATGGTGGAGTTGTGATGTGGGGTCAGGATGGTAGAGTGGTGATGTGTGGTCAGGATGGTGGAGTGGTGATGTGACGTAAGGATGGTAGAGTGGTGATGTGAAGCAAGGATGGTGGACTGGTGATGTGGGTTGAGGATGGTGGAGTGGTGCTGTGCGGTGAGGATGGTGGAGTGGTGGTGTTGGGTGAGGATGGTTCTGGGATCTTTGTATTCTTCTATTTTCTCACCGGTCTGTCCAGTTGCCAAAGGTATCGTTTGTCAGACTGCTCACATAGGTACAGTAATTGCTGGCCTCCTTAGGTTACGTCGTTTAGTCCGTCTAGGTGAATCGTCTTTCAGAAAATGTGAACAAAAATCCTCAATGGAAATATTTGTCAGAGATTTTTCATTGTTGAGATTATCAGTGATGTTGAATAATTGTCTGTGGTCAGACAACACTTACTTACATCCATGCATATAATTCTGATGGTTCAAAAATACACTGGCTTTGTGCTCTTTTCCGTGTTTTATGCTGGGGGCAGATGTCTGCCTAAAAAGGTGGGGGGGTATACATATGTGTGTGTGTGTGTCTATGTGTGTGTATGTCTGTGTAGGGGAAGTAGGCTACTGTCAGAACACATAAGGCTGGTAAGGGGGGGGGCATCATTCTCACTGAAAAACACAGCGAATCATGGCCTCCCAAACTGGCCTCTGGGGCCACTGTAAATCCACCGTGTTGTCATGCGTCATCGTGCCAACAAAGCACAAGTGTTTCTCCGGCCAAGCCGGAGACACACACGGGCATTCAGTGGAGTCCATGTTTCTGAGCACGGCCATAAATATCTCTAATTGAAGAGGCATGTGTGGGCAAAGGGGGGCTTGATGATGTGAAGAAAAAAAGAAAGCAAAATCGTGGATTTACCTCTTTAAAAGATACCTCGGCCCTCACTCCGGATGAGTGATGTCGCTATTTAGCTCGTAATTTCACCCGCTGAGACGAGTGGGCATCTTTAATGTGATTGTTAAGGGGAAACGGCCGCGTCTGATCAGATAGGGCCGTCGTTTTAATTTGCCGCCTGTTTTGCGTGTTAGCGAGGCGTGTGGCTCCCTCGGGGAGAGAGGGGGCGATAAAGAACATTGCTGTAAATAAGCAATCACTCTGCTCATGCGAAAACAGACAAATAAGGCATGCACGCGTACTGCAGGCACGCTCCAAGGACCCTTTAGCTTAAGAAAAGGCAGCTAGAGCCACGGTTGCTCCAAGGCATCTGAAGCTCAGGTGAAACAGGTAGAATGCGTGTTTTGTGAGTTAATAGAGTAAAGCTTTCACTGAAAAGACGAAATCAAGAACATAATAAGTACTGTGGTTTCTTCACTGTTCACTGATAGTCAGATTAAAAATTAGGGTGGCTATGCTACACATAAAATATATATATATATATATACAACAAATTGAACATTCTACACAAACTATGGTACCAGTCAAAAGTTTAGAATGGATGTGAATGGTGATCTTAAAGACTCTACAGGCTTACGCTTAACAGTTCCAACTGATGAGATGTCTGAAAACGTAGTATCCAGTATCCAAGGATTGTAGTTTTGCTATATCACCACCTCTAATATATATTTTGTTGCCCAAAAACCTTTATCTCTTTTTTGCACAATGTAAAAGCTCTTGTTACCCTTCCAGTTTAGTGAATATTCATGATGGACGGACCAATAGAATTCATACAAAACTGCTTCGAAAAAATCCTGTTATGTCAACCTCCACTGCAAGTTAAGAGAGCTGTTTTATCCTTCTTTTAACCTTCTATATCCGAGTCTAATATTTAGACTGGTCCTGTACATACCAAATTCCAAACAGTAATTCGTTTTTTAGTAATAATAATGTAATAATGTTTCACCTTGTGAACTGTATACACTCATTCCAAATATAATGCCTGAAATACGTTCCTAAAAAGTTGGAACAGATACATGTTTATTTTCATTTAACAGCATTTGGGAACTGAACATGCCAAATGATCCAATTTTGAAAGCAGAATTTCAGTCATTTAAGCCATAAGCTGTGCAACCACATTCGTTGTCATAATGCACCATATTTTTTCACAGGAGACAGGCAAGACAGTCTAGCTCCCACACTCTCGTACTCTTGTAATGTGCAGAATGTTGATGTAAGCATGGACGTCCTTGAAAAAGACGGCATATAAAAGGCAGCATATATTGCATTGAAATGCGTCTGTGCTATCTCTCAGCCTTAATGGTGCTTTTACAGATGTGTATGCTACCCATGCCATGGGCCCTAATAGAGCCTCATACCATGCCAGACCTTGGCTTTTGAACTTGACACTGGTAACAAACTGGACTTATATGGCCCATAGAAAACAAAGTCCATAATTTCTGTAAATACGAATGCAAAAGAGTTAGACCAATAAGAAACAGTAAAACACTCTTGTGTCCGTACATGACAACACAACCACAACTGTCCCATGTTCAGAACTTTATATAATATGCTGGTCTTCTTGAAATAACTGCAATCAAATCACCTTTACAATATTTTGCACAATATATTTCTCATACAGGCTCATCATTTCCTGCATGCTGTTTCTATACACAAGCATGATTACTGCCTCTTTTAAAGGGTTTTCTGAATGTTTAAGAGCTCTCCAACTTCATCCAACTCCATCAGGCATCAATTTCAGAGTGAGCGTATATTTCCAAAAAACAAAACTTAAATAAAGTTGATGAGATAAAAATTGGATTGCCTTGTTTAAATGCAGTGGAGTTACAAATCCCTGCTTCCTCCATTTATTTGCATTTCACATACTGTCTAAGCTTTTTTGAAGTTGGGTTTGTACATGCTCATCCATGGCATATTCAAAAAGAGTATGGTAACATGGTTATTGCAAAACATTCATTAAATACATTCATTCACGAGTAATAGATTGAAAATGTACTCAGTGGGGCTTAATGTGTACTTCACAATATGAACAGTATGGTAAGCCTACTGAAGAGAGATCCAAATTCAATGCATCTTTATTCAAAATGTCTAGCGCTTAGCGTTCATTTATTTGTTTATACAAAACATATGCAAATGACAAAACCTGCTCATGAGGTACTCCGGTAGCATTATAGTGAAATTACATAATTGCCCTGATTGCGTTATGTTAGGTGGAGCTCTTTTGTTTACCCTTGTTCTGCATTAACAGCACATGGGGTGTTTTAGTGAAGTCTTATTAGAAGAAAGAAAGCCATTAACATTTAATTGTAATGTTGTTTATTGCATGCAGCTATTGCAGTACCAAACCAAAGTGGTTGATTAGCTATCTTACCTCCTAGCTGTTGATGTTCAGTAGCTCCCAACAGAGCCAGCTCAAACTCAAATAAACAAACAATACTCACTGCTGCCCTGTAATTTGGAACTGCTGTTTTCATAAGACCCATGATGTATTTCAGTGAAAGTGTTTCATCCTGTTTTTATTTACATGCATTTTCCGCCACCCAACCAACACATGCACCACATTTATGTTCTGTTTGCTGTGATAAAAACACATGACTGAAGGCTGACAATAAATACAATTAGTTTAGATGATTGCAGTCAGCCTAAGTAACTGTGATTGGGTGATTATGTAATAACTGTGACAGGCCTAGTTTGTGTTCATTATGCAATCACCTGGGGCTGCGATCTGCTTTTCGGCAGAAAAGGAAAATGAATGTTGGGTATCAAATCTGTCAAGTGGAAAAAACAGTGTGCGTAATACCCCCTGGTATTTGGGTTGTCCCATGCTGGCAGGCTGCTAACTCACTCGCCTTGATGGCACTGGTGCAATGGCGGTAACATGTTTGGTTTAACAGTTCTTCCTCTGGAAATGCTCTTTTCTAGTGTGGCAATGTGGTCTTCCACACACTAACTGATATCTTACCTATCTCCTGTTTTGAAATGGTAGATCAATTCAATCTGTCCATCAATATCTTTGGAAATGAGGCAACATTTAAAAAAAATATATTCCCTTGTGGTGGTAAATAAGGTGGTAATAACTTCAAGCTCCTGCAGATGGTGTTGCACAAGCATGATTGGGCTATAAATACCTTCAGAGTGTGTGATGGGATTCATAGATTGAGAAGAGGTGGTACAGTGCAGTGAAGGTCTTGGTCAGTGTGTGGCAAATGGCTCCAAAGCAGATGGTAATGATTGACTAATAGGAATGATTGCATTTTGGCGTGCCAAAGGCCATAGTGTGAAGGAAGTAGCTGAATTTGCAGGTGTATGGAAGCGTACGGTCATACAGGTCTACCAGCAGTTATTTATGTATATGTATAGGTTAAGAAGAGTTGTCGCTTCTGTTCCAAACGTGGTCCAGGTAGCTATGTGCCTAAGGCCTATATATGTATGGCCCTTCGCCAATGTCCAATGGATTGCCCTATAATGTCTATGAACCATATACACAAACAAAGTATCCTCTTCAGACAAGGCTTGTTCCTTGGTTCAAGTCTTTATTGAACCAATATGGAAGAATTGTTGAAATTCTTCAATATCACATAGTGAAATATCAGTCCATGCCTAAAAATACACCACAAATTACTATATTATCTTTGGACACTGGTGAATCTACATAGTTTTAGCAAATGCAGAAAAGTCATGACAACTTAATAACTTAATAAAGCCTAAATCATTTTTGTTAGTGCATGCTGGATGAGGAAAGCAACCACAAGTAAAGCAGAACGATCAGTGGAAAATATCTCATTGAAATTGTTCTTGCCAATACCATATGTGTTTTTTAATTTGCAATTGTTATATATAAAGGTCCATGCAAGTTTTTTTGTCCAAGAAGACCAGCACATCCACTTTTATCCGGCTGGGAGGCTGAACATAGTGCACCAGACTACCAGTTAGTTGTGGTTATCATGTACACACCACATTTGGGTTGGTTGATTTGCATCTGCAGGCAATTCATAAGCTCTTTCTTAAGGTTAAATATCTCCACTTAAAATGTTCTGAATACAACATTGTTGACAATGGAAGCTATAATTAATACTGCAGCACTTGTAACTTTAAAAAACTGCCCTCTTTCAAGCTGCTATTTGGACACGAGAATGATTAATATTTTATCCCTAACTACAAGATTTCTAGTTCAAGCCCAGATGGGTATCACAGAGAACAAGTAGCTTTGCAGAAGCATTCTCAGGATAAACAAAAGGCCAAAATCTAAAGATCTAGAAACCGGCTAATACATTATCCCGATATGGAGCTTCAGTAGATACCTCCTAGTACAAGTTCTACCAGAGCTGGTTAAATGGTTATCATCCTCGTAGATTGCCCGCTCCGTGTTCAATTAGACGGATGTTAGTACTGCGGTAATTAAAAACAAATAATATGGAGGACAAATATAATTCTGCACAAAATCTAACTCACAATCCAATAATGGCTGAAATTAAGCTTGTCTCAATAATGGGATAAGGCCCCGTAACCTTCCACAAAATCGGCATCATTAGCTTCAAAACTTTAGAGGCTTAAGATTCCTCCTTCCATAGAGCGGTACTGGAAGATCCATGCTTGTGTGTCTAATTTGCCTGAAATGCCCACTCACGTTTGACGAGCCTACGGTGAT
The DNA here is from genome assembly GCA_034552555.1 of Semaprochilodus insignis. Taxonomy (NCBI): domain Eukaryota; kingdom Metazoa; phylum Chordata; class Actinopteri; order Characiformes; family Prochilodontidae; genus Semaprochilodus; species Semaprochilodus insignis. The sequence continues at coordinate 20,915,251 of CM067494.1, forward strand.
ATTATCAATTTTACAATTAACTAACAAAAACTGATAACCTCCGAATCCACCCCCCCCTCCTACTTGCCGGCTGCGGTAATCGCCTTCAAATTGGGCCCAGTGTGTGTCTACGACAGGGAATATACTGCAGGGATTTCTCTCCAATTAACATGCATGCGAAGCAATTTAGAGCAGAACAAGATGTTTTTGTTTGACTGCTTCTGGGTGAATTCTTCCCTCTCCCTTTCCACTGAACCCTGAGACATGGGAGTGGAGGTGGAGAGTGGTGGGGTGGGGGGGTGTTGGAGAAAAGTGGAATGGATTTCTTGATTAAAAATGGCCCTTTTTGCCTCTCTCCGAGCTCGCGGGCACGTGGGCACACACGTACACACGGCGCAAACATGCCACGAATCCATATGCCTCAATATAAAGCGTTGCATCATTGTTAATTCCGTTCATTAGGCTCTTCCTAGATGGAGGATTTAATTTGTGGTTGTCTTTTAGCGCAGTGGCGAACCAAATTGAATCTGCAGACATCTCTCCACACACCAATGTCTGTGTTGTCAACCTCCCCTCATTTCATTTTTTTACCCGCCCCCCCTCTTCGTCCTCGTCTTTTTTTCCTCTCTCTCTGCTCAATAAATCAGCACAGATTACAAACAGAGTTAAAGGTGGGTAATTAAATAGGGGGCCTTCCATCTCTCCCTCACTCTCTATCAGTCTTTCGCTCCATCTTTCTCTCTCTCTCTCTCTGTCTCTTCATCGCTGGCACTCTCACACGGGCCGATGCAAACACAGAGCAATCAAAAACTGCAAGTACTGCAATGCAGGAGTGCACTACCAAACTATTATTAAGTATGTTGAGCTGTTCAGACCAATGTGCATGCGGAAATGTCCACCTAAACAAAAGGCCATGTATTAAATTTAAAAGCAATATTAATATCAAACTACTGCCTGACTGAAAAGACATACATATAGATCAGAAAGATTATATTATACTGTATTATACCTATAGATTATATATAAACTACATGCTAATTACTTTTCATGTAAGTCTGAGGAGGCAGTGATTTTGGAAATCCCCCATTTCTCTTACTCCTACCTCAGCTGTTACTCTGCAGTGTTGCCCAAGCCCCGCCCCTCCTCATTTGCTTCGTAATTAAACCAATAGTCAGTTTCAATTAGCGACCCCCCCTCTGCCACTCGCCTTTATAGAAAAATTAATTAGTCAATTAGACAATTAACATTTGAACAGGGCTTTGTGTTAACGAGCCTTTTACACGCGGTGCTATAACCCTTCTGTAATGACGCCAGGGGAGTCACTCACCGAGGGAAGCCCACACAGAGCCAAACCAAAACCAAAATACCAGAAGAATTCATATTTTACTACCTACAAAATTACTAGTGTCGTTTTTCTCACAGAGATTGCAGTAACTTTCTGTGTAGCTTCAAATGCTTTTCTTCTAATGCAAGTTCTTCCACTTTCTGCTACTGAGATGATTATCATCTTCACAGATCTCCTGCTTCAGTGGATAAATGTTTGTACAGCTGGTATTAAGAGACGCATAAACTGAACAAATAAAACTTATCCAAAAGTCTGACCCACAGCCTGCGGTGACTAAAATGAAGTCTCTGTGTCACTTTACATTAAGCATTGACTAACTAAAGTAAAGTAATGAATTAGTTAACATAAAATAATACATTAGTTAACATGAAGTAATGCGTTAGTTACAGGAGTGTTACAGGGTAACAAGAGTGGACTGCATTTCTGTGTTACAGTGTAAAGTTTCTCACTCTGGCACATCAAACCAAACCACAAACATAAAAAGTGGCTTGTGTTAATAACTTGCTAGTTCACTTATAATTTATTCATCAAATTTTTAATGTCCTGTAATGTTTGTCTGTCACTGACCTTACAACACAAGTTACCACAGATTAGCAATGGAAATGAGTCATTAGCTCTGCTAACTGGCTAATGTTGCATAGATGCTTATTGGCTTTCACACAAGACAAGCAGAAAAACTACACCAGTAGATGTTCAGTAAGCTGGGCTGGCCATGTTTGGTGAAGAACATATTGCAAATTAGCTCTTACTCAATGGCAGCTGTTTATAATGACATTCATCAATAGCTCACACTCTGTAGCACTACACCTTTCTAATTACAGCAATGAAACAACTACTACAACATCTACTGTCCATCTACAAACAGGGGTCCGGGACCCCTTAATTAACCTCTTGAACACCTGGAATGTCTCAAAATCAAATACCTGGAAATAAGCTTATTATGATGTTATACGCTCAAATACAAATTCTGGTTATCGTTTAGCCTGGTTCTCCTATGAAACAGTGAGCTTCTGTTTTTGATATTCTAAAATAACTAATTAACAGCACTGCGCTACCTCAGGGTGGCGCTATAGAAAATTGATTCACATAGTTTGTCTTTCATGGCCTTTTAACTGTAACTAAGCCCAGGATACCATCTGCAAAATGTAACAATATGCCACAGCACATTTATAAATCTGACAACTTGCCCAGATTCCTGAAAAGAGTGAACTGTTACTCATTTCTCGAACCAAAGACAAAAGAGGAGATGTGTACGATCTCAATTTATCTGTGGATGAGCGCATTAACAAACCAGAAAACTTTGCCATTTTCAGAGAAAGAATTGTTAAACGAACGAGCGCAACTATAGCGAGTGAGTTAGCCATCTGGCAAAGCTGGAGAAGCCAAAATGAGACCCCCACCCGAATAGCAGTGGGTATTTCAGACACTACCTGTAAGTGATATACAAAAGCTCCCTGAATGTCTGTTATAAGCAGTTTAAACTCATTGCAAGCTCCAAATGGACAGATGCCATAGCCCCATTTGGTGCTACAGTATATTATATCATACATGTTACACAGTATTATGCAGAAAATCTCATAAGTGCACTAACAAAAATTATAATGGCTTTGAGCCAATCAGATTTTAGAACCAGAACCATCTACCCCAACTTCGTAGACAAATCTCTTCTTAAGCAATTTGTATTTTCCCTACAACCTCTCTATTGTGATGTTGTCCTTAGGTTCATAGAAGTCCAAAGTAATCAGCTTCTAATAATCTGATGACAACGATTAAAATGATAACTTTTTATCGATTGCCTTTTTAATCTTAGCTGTAGCTTATTTTCTAGGCTTAGCTCTAGTAGCCCATGTCTATCAGCCACCCTGGCTGTATTTATAGTATATTGCAGCTATCATTGCAGGTTTCCCAGCCTTTCCTATTGCTCAATAATCGGATAAAGACGTGCAACCTTCACCAAAACCAACACAGTCAACTGTAGAACTTTGAGGGAATCCCAAACAGCAAACAAAATGGCAAAAAAGAAATCACTGTTTGTCTTTTTCTGCAATATTTATGGACGCTTCCTTGCCAATAATCAGCTCTCTCGCCCAGCTGTGATCGTTTGGCCGAAGCTTGGCCGCCCCCAATGTAAATAAGGCTGATAGATTCAAGTAATGGCTCCCGGTTCAAATAAACACACAGCCACCCTTATGATTTATCTCCAGCCCTGGTGCTAAATCATATTTGTGTACCGTATTTCCTCTCTGGGGTGGATAGTGCTGGTGTGTGTATGTGGGTGTGTGTGTAGGATTATTGTCAACATATCTGAGCATGAACAACTGGGAACAAGCTCATTGAGCACACGCAGCATGGAGGGGAGGGAGAAGCGGGAACTCTAGTGACTTTGGCAGTGAATTTGAAGGGGTTGGGTTGGACCCGGGGGGGGAGGGGGCGGCATTACCAGCAGGCTTTAGCCAAGAAAGGCCTAGGATTGGCAGAGAAGGGCCCAAAAAAGGCCCTCGCATATGCAGACTGACTGAAATTTACAACGTCCTTGTGAACTGCCACTGATAGCAAGTAGCAGCTTGTGCTCCATAAAAAAAAGAAGAGCCGCAAGCTCCTTGAGAATGTTTATTTTCTCCGTCCGTCCCTCTAAACAATCCCTTAAAAGGGAGCGCAGCTGTTTATAGGCTGTTTGCAGACCAAATGTTGTTTTTCTCCCTCACATTTTTTCCGTGGTAACTTATACCAAACCCAAATAAGCAAAGGCAAGTGCTTTTGATGAACAAGTGTCATGTTCCCGGTGACTGACGTGACACCGGCTGGACCCGAGCAAGTATTTTCACACAAAGCTTTTGGTTGAGTATTCAAGTAACAGGAATTTAGGCCTAACGTCATAAAAGCCTTTGCAGGTGTGAGTAGATAGAAAAAGCCAAAGCATTTAAAGAGATAGTCAAACCAAAAACAGTTTCATGCCGTTTTTCCCTTACGTCAGCCAGGACATGTTTGTCCAAAGTTTGATTCTTTGCACATCACACATTTGTCTCAAACCGCATAAAGTTGTTAAGGAAAGTCAAATAGACTTGTTTATGTGGTTTCTGCACTGTGTGGTGTCCTGTTATCTATAGAAATGGGGGAAAAAATGAAGTACAGTGGTAGAAACCTCATAATTTGAGTTTATTTGTGATTCCTTAATGTGGTTTGAGATGTGGTTTGAGTTATTAACTTATTAACTTATTGCCTTGAGAAATGACCAGAAGATTGGCGAGTACACTTAGCTAGTTCTTCATCTTCTTCTTCTTCTTTTTCCTCTTCTTGTTCTTCTTCTTCTTGGTACACATTTTTTGTCTGATAACTAGTCCTGCGGTTTTCAAGGTATCGACATCATTCTAACTCCAAATTGTTCGATCTGATTGGGAATGGCATGTTTGTGTTCAGCTTCTTGATCTGATGCACAGTTTCTGCGTAGCAACAATTTTTTCCAGAATTTTTTTCCCATTAGGAATGAATGGGATGGAACAGTGCATGCCCATTTACTGTACTTCTCCTCAACCCAGAGACACTGTTTCACTGTTTTGTCTATTTTTTTCCATCCCCCCATAGAGTCTCATTCATTTTTAACCTCACCCAAACCCTACTGTTTCCATTGTTATATCCATAGGCTTGTAATTCAGGCTACCTAAAATACCTAGAATAGAAAAGTCCTGGGACGTTTTTTGGAACTTTCCAGCTCCTCCTCATTATGTCTAAATCAACTGCTTGTTGTAATAGTTCAGTTTTGCTTTTGTTCTTTTCATGTATTTTTTGTCTTCGGTGCCGGCACTCATGGGTGTTTGGTCACTCTGCGCATGTCGGACAATTCGTCAGTTCTCTTTCTCCATGGTTTGTGTAGGTCTCATAGATCTCTCATGTCGTTGGTGTGTGCCTTCTTCTATAAAGTCCTGCCAACAGCATGCTATGGTAGTATCCGCACTAACAGTATGGTGTGCAGCCGAAAAGACCATCCAGCTTCCTGGAGCCCTACGATGTGACCCCTCACAAACTCGTCCAACTGCTTGAATTGCTTTCAAACTTTTCCCCCGAGGCATATTTCACTTGCACCAACAGCACGAGACAGAATGTAAAGCATGCACAACAGGACAACCTTATATAGTCAGTCAAGTAAAGCAATAAGTCCTTGCTTACATCACATGCACGCCTGAGCATAAAACGAATGAATGAACTGAATGAATCATTCTCATGTCTTACGATGTCAGCCCTGTCGGTTGATTCCTTCTGGACGCAACTTTTTTTGATGATGAGACATTAACTAGACATTAGATATTGATAGTAGTGCGGCACAGAGTTATAGCAAAAGAGTATATATAACTGGCATGGTTAGTGTGCAGCAGCCCTTAGCCAAGCACCTAACCTAATAGTTAGCAAGCCAGTTTACTCGCCATAAAAGCACAAAAAGTCGAACACAGTCGCCTGATAAACCTGATAAATCAGTGTCTAATTTGCATGTTTATTTTTACCAGTAAGGAAGAAATATGAGTTCTGCTCAAGTTTAGCATGCTATGGAAATCTGGAATGTGAAACTACTCATTGTGGCAGATTTCACTGAAAATAGTGCTGGCAATAAGCTAGAGTGACCTTGCCTTTATTTATTAGCTACATTAATGCAAAACTAAAGCAAACCTCAGACACCAAGCATGTCATTTCCTGCATTCCAAATCTGTTTTTAAGCTCTGTTCCCTCTCTCCTGTGACACAATGATTCAGAAATTCAGTGTAAACAAGGATACGTTTTCACCTTACATGGACAAGGGGAGCGCAGCACGTTGCTGCGTTATGTATGGTGGTAAACAGATATGGCTAATTACCTCCATTATTAACCTTTTCAGACAGACGCATGTGTGTTTGTGGTGCGGCGCCGAGCTGCTCTCTTTGTTGCTGCCTATTGAATGTTGGCACTCATGCCTTTAAGATAAAAGGCCGGTTATAAACAGCAGTCAGGGAAAAGGTTTTAATGGTTCAGACGGACACATTTAACGCAAGCTTTGCAGTTTTAACCAGCGCCGTAGGCCCTCACCACAGACTACACACTCCTACAAGCATCAAAGGGTCGTCCAGAAGATTCAGGCCTAATATAGTGGCCAGAACAAGCTGGTGATCTTAACTAAAAATGAAGAAGCGAAAGGAAAAAGAAAAGAAAGGAAAAAAAAAAGTCCAGGGGCAATTTGGTGTCACGCTTTTAAATAAAAAGAGAACTCAATCCAAACATTGGCTCTCAACCGCTACATTAAAAGCAGGCGCATGAGTAAATACCAGGGCGATAATCCGAAGCACTTATGGCCAGTTCATAATTTGAAGTGATATTACGACCTAATATGCCTATGTAATATTTAATTCTACCACTTTTATACCAGCGTAGGGAAATCCTCAAGGTCTTTTTAATTAATTCCCATCATTCTCTCGCTCTGACACTAAAGGCACTGTGGACACAGATTAGGGAGGATGTCCATGAAAAATTAACAGGTTTATCTTTTAACTTCGACAACCTCCAGCACTATGATATATACCACACTATATTTATTCTTTTTCTCGCCCCCCCCACCTTTCATTTTCTTTGCGGCCCGTCTGTGGCGGAGCTGAGGGGAAGGAGCCACGCTAAAACGGAGCTGCGATTAAGTTGATATATTCCAGATAATAAAAAGCGGAGTGGCTATTACAGGCCGGCTTTCACGCCTCAGCTTCTCTATCTGAGGAAGAGCAGGCAGGATGGGTGCTGTCAGAGACGAAGGAGCCTGTGGGCACATACTGGTCAGCTCAGTGTGTCCACTCAGTTCGTGTATGCTGGGAAGGGTCTGGTCTGTAATGTGAGGGTTTTAAAGCTTCAGCTGCCTCTTTCTATAGGAGGGATGCTAAACAATGAGGGGTGAGGGGACATCCAAGCAGTTTGGACAATTACACATGAAAGGATCAACCATATATGAGCTATAAGCACAGGTTGGCTGTAAACTGTCTCTCTGTTCCTGCAGAAATGTTTTCTGCAGAATTGCTACACACTATGGGGATTGATATGGTTGGTATTATTAGTAGTAGTTACAATATGCTGTAACTGTGATCCCTTGGCTTTATTAAACATACCTTAAAGCACGGTTTCAGCCTAATCTGTACCTGCCTCATCTGTAGCATATGGTGAATTGCCAAGACCAATAATTTCCCTGTTCAAAACTGCTGATTTGGCAACTTAGAGCTTAGACAGAGGCAAGTGGGAAGGCCTTGAAGTAGCTGCCCAATGGTTTGTATTGTAAATGTGTTTTGAGTTAACAATTTTTCTGCTCTTTTATGCAGTACAGGGAAATAAATCAAAACTATTGCCCATAGTAATCAACTGCATGTTACAGATGGTAATCAACTGTCAGTTTATTTTCATTTATTTGAAAAACGCAGGACGAAAAACACTGAGAGAGACAAGAGTTCAAAACAAAAGCCCATCCTGGTGTTGAGTCATACAGTACATTATATTCATATCAGTATGGCCATATGATCATATCAAAACATTTTATATTTCTAAACATCATAACAAAATGCCAGCTGCCAGAAATGATCCAAAATTGCTGTGAAATATAAAGATCTGTTTATATTAATGTAAACTAAAGCTGAATTTTGTCACCCTGTAACACCTCAAGTAATAATTTAAAGATGAAGTAAATGATTTTGTAGAAACCAGGAAGTTTAGATTAAGAAAAAAATCCCAGCTTCTACTTCCATCCCTCCTTCTGAGCCACTACCCCACAACACATGAATGCATACAGCCTGACCAGTAATGACAGAGGGTGTTGGAGAGAACTGCATTATGCACAGTGCAATGGTCGTGTAAAACCATGCTTCAAAAGTGTGGAAGTTGAAGAACTCTCCTCTTAGCTACACACACAAATAAGCTAGCTAGCTACATCACCTCCTTTGTAAAAGCATATTGTTCAAAGTTACTATAGACAATATAGACCACATCAAAAAGTACTTGCTCTAAACTTCAATACAGACATCATTGCACATATTCACACATGGATTACATACAAGATAAACATAGCTAGCTACCTACAGCAGACCTAACATGAGTAGTGTACTAATACTTGTTGCAGCTACATACATAGCTGACTACATAGGCTACATAATTCAGGAAAATAGCAAACTCCCTCATAACTCAGCCAAAGAGAAAAATAGCAACCCTGGCACCTTTTTCTATTTCAGCTCCCTCAGGTTTCACTACTGTTGAAAACTCTTGCTCCAACCTCAGTTTTGCTTGAAACCTTTTTCTATATCTGTATTTATTTTCTTTTTTTTTCTTTAGCAAGACTTTGTAAGTACCTGCGTAACTTTCTCTGTTAGTCTGTGATGGCCTTGAGAAGTACGTGAGAAGAGTATGTGAGGTCATGTGGGCAGAGATACATAGGTAGAAAAGTAGGTAGCCCATCCAAACATTTCATTTGGTCCAAATTAAATGACTGGAATGAGGTTTTTACAGTCCAGTTATTTTGTGTTTTTTTATTTCCTTTTTATTATCAGAGCATTTCATTTATTAATTGCTATCAGGATGTAAAGTGTATTTCAAGAAATATAAGAAAACATTTTTCTAAATTCATCATCTACTGAACCTAAAAGTCTTACGAACCATCTTCCATTTTCCAGACTATGTTTCACATCTTTACATGTTAAAGCCATGTATACAGGCTCAAAAAGAAGGTCCTGTTTGATATGTAGGTTTCAAATGCAATATCAGCATTATACTGATGAAAACGACAACACAAGTAGATAGCTTACTTAAATCTTCATAAGACAGATACTTTTTTAACTAATTTATCTTTGAATGCACTCACAGTTGTCAGATTCATCCTCTTGGGGAAGGGAGTCGAAGCACAATCCATGTTGTTCACATCAATGTCCTTCTGCAGTTACACATTTCTGCCACAGAGGTCTCCAAATCCCCAAATCTTACATAGAGCAGCTTTAAACGTTTCTTGTTTCTTCCTTTTCTTATGATACCATATTTGGACTTGACAAGGTTTTCATACAGCACTAGTTATGTAATTCTGTGTAACTATGTAATTAATTCTGTAAACCAGACTTATAAAAAAGTCTGGAGAAAAAAAAGGGGAAAAAAAATGCACACAATTTTCCAATTACCCGCCCAGCCAATACAGGCTCAAATCAGATGTTTGCTTTTTCAGTTTAACACTGATCCAGATGTACATTCACACATCTCCTGTTACGTTCTGGTCTTGTTCTTGCAGCAGCAGCTTGTGGGTTGTGCACTTCACTGCTGTTATTTTCTTTTCACTACCACATAGACATGTGCAAGGAAGATGAGGTGTACAGTAGAAACACAGCAGGGCGGTCAGCGCGAGGGTAGTGTGCAGGTCAGGAGCACAGGGCTGTGCTGGTGTGTGATCAGTGGCAGGCCTGCAGGGGGGAAGAGACAGCCTGAATGTAGCAGTGCTGGGCAGAGGGTCTTTTAAAGCCCCTCTGGAGCCACTGCTCTCTCACTGCCTGAGGGAGGGCAGGCCACCCGCTGGACAAGATACAAAAGGACCCTGACCCCGACAACCCAGAGGGGTCGAGTCAAGTGCATGCCGGTAAGAGCAGGAGAGAGAGAGCAACACTGAAAGAAAGTCTAACAAAGAGTGTGAGAGAGAGAGAGAGAGAAAGAGAGAGTGAGAGAAAGAATGGGATGCATTCTGAGACAGATTCTGCAGAAGGCAGGAAGACGCTGCTCGAGGGGTCTATCTATAATCCATTAATCTGCATTCAGACACTCTGACATATACAGGAACCAGTCACAGTGCACAGGATAGAGGGTGCTGTTTCCTCACTTCAGGTACGGTGATATACACCTCCAGCTGACTGCCCATGATTCATAGAGCTCCACAGGCCGCGTAAGAGTCCACCTCCTCACCGCAAACCCCCGTTAATCTCTGTCTTGCTCCAGACGCGGGCCGGGGGGAGGCAGATTGAAGGAGATCCATGGGAACAGTTTGTTCTTCTCTGGAATAAAAGTTAAAAAGTGTCTTCATCACAATGGCACATTTATGATCACAGGCTAGTAATGCTGCCAATAATGGTTATGAAATAGGACTTTGGTTGTTTTGGTATTTGGGCTCTTCTTCATCCCCTTTGAAAAGGAATGATAGTAATGCTACAGGGATTAGAACCTTATAGTAATATTACTCAAGTTAACTACAGGATGCTACACAAGTATTATAGATTACAATAAGTGATGGTGAGAAAATAATATGAGGGCAAAAATATTGTAGATCACTGTAGAAGTTTTAAACAGCATTATAGAAAATCTATGGTTTATTAGTATATAGCATTATTACCAGAGCGGAAGCCACAGGGTCTTCTAGGCCTTCAGTGAAATCAGCCAATCATGTTTTGATTTCCATTGGGTGGGACCAATACAGTGAGGAAAAAAGTTTATGCTGAGCTCTTCGGGAGTCCTAGATGCGTCACTGAACAGTCAATATGAATGGCAGCCTTATCAGTTAAAGTAGTAATGGCAGCTCTATATCAGTGTTCAGTGCTAAAAATCAATGTGAAACTGCTGTGGGTAAATATGCCATATATCTGACACAATATCCAAGTAAAACATGGAAGGTCCTTTATAAGCTACCAATGTTTGTGTTTAATCTAGATGCCTTTTTAACAGGGCAGAATTTACATTCTGGTGCCAAAAAAACTTTCATTCCACCTTAAACTGTACATTGTTCAAGGTGGAACAGAAATGTTTAAATAAGAAGCTAATTTCTGTCTTGCAAGAAAGTGTTCATGTGTATCACCATAAGTTTAGGTTAGTGCTAACAAACTACTAGAATAGGCGTGCTAGCTAACTGTCTGATATAGTCTTATGTATAACAAGGACACACAACGACCAATCAATAGCGACAGTGGCCCTTAGGGGAGAATCTTGAATCAGCCTGCTAAACCTGAGCGAGCGAGTGAATTACAAAGCAGATCTAGAAGGTGCATAGCAAAGTTGATAGTTAAAACACTATTAGCAATCCATTTTTATAGATAACAGCATGGCATAGCAAGCCACCAACCACATAAGCAAGTTTATTTTACATAACATAAAGGTACAGATTTTCTTACTTAAATTGTTAAATGGAATTTCTGTCTGCAGAGTTTTTAATGACTTTAAAAGCTCCCTCTGAAAAGGCACTGTATAATATGGCTGTTAATATGTCGCTTGATGTCTGGTACAAAGTTTTAAGGCTGCATTGCAGACATTGTGAGCTCTGGTTCCTATCACCAACATTGTAATAATATAAGAGCTGGGAAGTTTCTCAATAATGAACCATTTTACCTCAAACAGCTGGGAATAACTTTGTTTACATCTCGCCTGTATACGTTTATTCCGATTTTTTTGTAAATGGTGGAATTTCACTTTAACAATCCAACAATGTTCAAGACAAGTGCATGGTGATGTAGGAATGCAGTTTGCAGCATGCTGACTGGCAGTTGAGTTTCCATTACTTGTTAGCTCCAGGTACTACCATTAGCCTCAAGCCATAGTGCAAAACTATAGAAGTAAACTTTGGATATCAATCGTCTCTTGGTTGATCGAATGCCTTTGGGATAATGTAAATGTAATTAATTTTTTATTTGGGCAAAACTGGTGCTAAGTCATTTCTGTCTTCAAACAGTATATGGACGAATGGGTGTATGGAGGAAAACTACACAGGGAGCTCAGGATAGAGAGAGAAAGAGGCTGTGACAGTTCTCCCTGAATTTCAAACGATCCTGCAGAGCCTAGACATGTATCAAGACTTTTCTTTCATTGTTCTCTGTCTCTCTCTCTCTCAGTGTCTGTGAATCTCTCTCTCTCTCTCTCAGGACACAAGAGTTTGATGGTTCCCACTGATTTTGACATCAGAGGAAGACTGACAGTTGACATTCTCTCTCCTTTCACACTCCGTCCCGTACCTTTCTCTCTTCCATCCGTTCACCAGACACAATTGTCAGGAGAAAGTGGGGGGTGGGGGGGTGGGGCTGGTGTGGGGGTGACGTGGCATACAGACTTTTCTTGTACACCTTCATATCTCTGATTCCTGAACAGAAAGAAACTGCATCCAGGCAGGGAGTACTGACAGATGCCCAGCTTTACTCTAGCGATGACAACATCTGCTATCATTAACAGGCATAGTAGTTGTTCCTCTGTCTTCCTCAGAGCTTCAAACCTTCATTCTCGTTCAAAAGTTTTAAATCACTTGTCTTGGTATTTTCTGCTACTTTATGCACACTATTTATTTGCCTATTTTATTTGCATTTTGCCTGTTTCACTATTTAGTTAAATATATTGGAAACATTTAAGCATGCGATTCGTTTTGCACAGGCCACATGTTTATGTTTTTTCCCCCCAATATGTGGCATTCAACAAATAAACAGTTATTGTGCATTACAACATGCAGAGGTGTGTTCAACAAAACAAGTTAGACCAGGACCCCCCAGTGTTTGCATAATTACTTAGATTGTTGTAGATGTCATAAGTAGATAAATTGAAATGTTTGATTCAATATTTTACAGCTATTCTACAAGATACTGGAATCAGATTAACTCTAAATACCATTAAATCATTGTATCTAGTGAAAGATCCTTATTCTTTTAATAAAACAAGAAAATCTCTAGAAAAAAATGGAATAAGGCACTAAGATCATTATTACTTACAAAGACTTTTTCCCTAAAATATTACCTACAGCAAGTAAACACACTCTAGAAATATGCTGGTATAATCTTAGAATATTTTTATTATATATCAAAAAGAAAAATATTGGATATTTACACTAGATATTTACACAATTGTACACCAACGTAGCAAGTTGTAAGATGACGCAACCCAACGAATTCATATTATGAACAAATGGTGGCAATATATCACTAGAAAGGTGAACACTCCTATCATAAGAAACAGGGAAATGCACAGTCCGTCCTCCTCCCTCCTCACTTCTTACAAGTCTAGATTTTTCCTGCAGCATAAGTATTTAGTAGATGTGTATTTAATATATAAGTGTATTTTAATACATTTAAAATATTGAATAAGTGTATTTAATATATATTTATATACATTATTAAATCATAATGTACTGTGGTTACCTGCTATTTGTCTAATTATTATATTGTACTATTTATTTTCCTTTTGTCCATTAGTCATAAATGTATAGGTCTATCCAATATACAATTTAGGTCTATCCACATTGCTTTCTTGCCAAATTATCTGCCCCAAGACTGTAGCTTCTCACAATTGATCGAACACCTCTTGGTTCAGTGCAGAAGACGAGCACATTCATGTCATTTATGCTTTAAGTTTTGCATAATGAATTTATATATTCTTAAAGAAATGATTCCAAACACGCAACACACAAGGAAAAGGCAGGGCCGTCTCTCCCCCCTGCTGGGCCTAATGCTGGAAAAGATCACACACACACTCTCTCACTCTCTCTCTCTCCCCCCTCTCATCCTTCTTCTCTTCACTTTTTTCCCACTTCTACCACGTCAGGTCTTTCTAACTGGCCTTTTCTTTCCTTCTCGTGCGTGTGCACGGGTTTTCCCGGGTGGTAGACGATGCAGCTGTAATCGGATTTGTCCATGTGGAAAAACAATACATGTTAGAAAACTACCTAATGCCTGGTATTTTGTATACACGTCAGGTCGCATGAGTGTAAGCTAAATTGGGGCTGTTTGTGCATTGTGTGCAAAGGATGGAAGGGAAGAGGAGTCACAGAGCCATGAATCCTGCCTGGAATCTTGTTGGGGTTTTTGTTTATCCTTCTCAGGGTTATTCTGGGTCAAAGAGATCAACCTTAATTCAAGTTAACATTACATAATCACTGTGTTTTGGGGGGCTTTATTGGGGGTCATTACTAGGGGGTTATGAATAAGTAGATAAGCATCTGCATTTACATACAGTACATACAATACACCTTTTTCATTCTACACATGTACAGTTCAGAGAGGTGGGTAGTAAGTACTTGCATTTACTCAATTACAAGGAAAATTTGGATTCAACGTTCTCTATCACCACTGTATTGTAAAAGTGGATATACAATATAAACACTAAGTACTAAGTACATACACTCATCATCAGAAGAACTGTTGAATTGTAATGCTATTGGGAAGGAAGATAAAGGTTACCAGGAACAATAAATGATGATGAATTTAGACTGATATGGGCAATATTTGTTGAGCTACACATACAGAAGTACAGTCTCTCAGTATGGCATCAGGCCACCATGTATGCTAACGCAACATGCCGGACGTCTCAGCATGGAGTTGTAGAAGTTTCTAATGGTGTCCTGTGATAATCCATCCCATGCAGCTTAAATATTCTCACACAGTTCCTGCAGATTTTGCAGTAGGGGTGGAGGTGGAGTGACATCTTTTGGACACGTGACGCGTCATCTTCATCTTCGTGCTGAGCGCAGTGCCTCCACACGCAGATTGGTTGGTCGTTTCTACCAAGACAAAAATGGGACTCATCACTGAAGATGACCCGCTGCCATTGTCAGTCAGGTACAGAGATAAGGCCCATCCTTGCTTATGTCACATGCGTGGCTGAGCGTGAAACATGAATCATTCCTATCGGTTGATTCTTTCTGGTTGCAACTATTTGTGCAACTATTCTTTTGATGATGAGTGTACGTCTAATCTCTTCAAAAATCTCCTCAGAAGTAAGGTATGGGTGTTGTAATCCATAATTATTGGAGCTTTTGTTTCTAACTTTGCTGCATGTAGTAGAATTCATAAACTGCTATAAAGGAAAAAAAGGAGCGTTCAGATCTTGAATTAGGCAGCAGATTGCGGATAGTTTTTTTCTTTTCCATGCATGCCGTTGTTTTGACAACATTTGTTTCCATCTAGCCATGCATTATTTTATCTTGTATTGATTGATTAGAGAGTCAAATCACTGTATAAAATCTTCACCAGCACATCCCAACAACTTTCAATGGGTTTGAGGCCAGGACTCAGTGGTGGCCAATTTATGTCTTTTGTGTGAAGATGTGTCTAACATCCAAAATAAAACTCCCTCCTGCATCTATACCACAACCTCACTTCCCTCACCCAAAATTCCACCATTTCAGATTTGAATTAGCCTTCTGTATCCACACGAGGGGCAGAAATGTCAAAATCCCCCTAACATTCACAATTGTTGAACTGAAACTGAATTCAAGCCACCACCCCACCCCCTTTTTTGACAGACATTAACAGACGGACAAATATGAATGGACAGGCATAAGCAAATTGCTATTAGACTCTGTTTATTGAACTGAAATGACAGCTTTCAGCAGGCAGCTACGTTTTTGTGAAAGAGTTAGGCTGCACTGCAGTAAAATCTCAGGGCAGTTTTATTGCGGGACATTCATCAGCTGTCCAGTTCGCTTCTTTTCTTATGGGATAACTCACCTGTCAGAAATTTGTCATGATTTTCCTGGCACATGCTCGCACCTGTTATCAAGAATGGCAGGCTAAGAGGTTTTAATGAAGCTCCATGCATTAACGATGCAATAAGCAGCATTTCACTTTAACCTTGTCAGTCACTTAGTACTGGGTCACTACTGGTCACGTGGCTTGTCAAAACATTAGAAGAGGAAGTGGCCTTCACTGTCAGTCTGAAATTACCTTTTGTTGGCCTGGAAGACTTGTCATTATTCAACACTGTCCTCTAAAACCTGGGCCTGGTGTTATATCTACATATATGTATATATATATATATATATATATATATATATAGATTTGATTGATGAGAGAGTCAAATCACTATACAAAATCTTCATCAGTACATTCCAACAACCTTCAATGGGTTTGAGGCCAGGATTCCACAGTGGCCAGTTTATGTGTGAAAATGATTCTTCATGCACTCTGAAGCACTCTTTCACAATCTGAGCTCAGTGAATCTTGGCAGTGTGCCCATGGAATATGTCCTGGAATATGCCAATGCTATCAGGGAAGGAAAACTCCAATTATGGGATAACCTGGTCATTTTATTGCTACATAACATTACTCAGCCTCGTCCTGACAACTGAGGCAACCCCAGATCCTAACAGTTCCACCAGAGGCTTGTACAGTGGGAACAATGCATGAGGTGTGAGGTCTTCTTACCCAAACACATCCATTGCTTTGGAATAGGGTCAGTCTGGACTCCACAGACCACATGACCTTAATTGAACCTATCTGAGGCACAAATTCTTCCTAAAACATCTTTTTTCTTTGTCCATGGGATATGCCTTAATTGTGCATTAAAATGAGCAGAAGTGTGTTCTAGTCTGACCAGTAAATGCAGTCCATGCTCATGTTTCATTAAAGCACTGCTTAATTGCACAGATTGCACAAATTGTACTGGTGTTGTCAATGTTTCACTAGTATTAAGACCTGTTTTATTATTTTTATACTACATTATGTAAAGTATTTGTGTGATACATGTACACATATACTTATTGAGGACAACTGAGTCTCTATTTAGCTGATGTTGAGTCATTTGCACCCATATTACACACTGTACATATATACTGCTCTTCTGCCTTTTGGACTTGCATTAGCTACAAGGCACACATATACAGCACTGTACAGTACAGTATATAGCACATACTGTACTTGCATAAAGAAGGGCAAATTCAAAGGAAGATAAGTGGAAAACAGGAGTTTTCTAACAATTATTAAAAATATGATGAAAATGGCACTTCTAGCAACTGTGCAAGTCCTGGTAAACCACCAGATTGTATTACTTAAAGCTAGCAGATAAAAGCAGATAAATATTACTTAAAGCTTTAATCTTTGAGAAACAGGAGAACATCAAGCTCCACTCTTCCTTCAGTTCTGAAAGCATCCCCAGGTGTCATCACACAGTGGAAGGATGAATTGTTATGGTCTGAAAGGATGCGTAGCTGGCAAGAAAAGGAAAAATCCACCTGACTTTCAGGACTGAATTTTGGAGGTGTGACAATACTGAATAATTAGATGTTAAACCGTAGAGGCTTCTGTGGAATTATCTGTTAAATATTGTTCAATATTTTTGTCCTGACACTAAAAACGAAATGGCACTGGAAATTATTCAAAAGAATGATGCTGTCTGACTTTTGTCCAGTACTGTATGTTGCTCATGCCACGCATCCCTCCAGCTCTGCGCAGGCTTTAACACCTGAGAACTCATTTCCCAGAATACCTCTGGCAATCATGTGACTTCCTGCACACAGCCGGCAGCCCTATCCCAGATCTGCCTCGCCCGAATATTGATTGATTTCACCTGTGTTATCGCCTATATAAGCTGCTTGGTTTGCTTTGGTCTTTGTGAAGTAATGTCTCTGTTCCTTTAAATGCAAGATATTGAAATTATCTACTGTTTTGTATTGTGAGCAGTCGTTTCCAACCCTGTCCTCAGGATCCCCACCCAGACAGTCCACATTGTTGCTTCATCCATATTTGCTGTGGACTGTTAGGGGGCACTGAGGGCTTGGATGGGAACCACTGTATTAGAGTATACATGTTCTTTGATTCTTCATCTTCCTTCTTTACAACTTCAGGCTTACAGTAGTGATGTTTGACATGATTAAACATACTAAGCCATTGATCCCAAGTGCATTAATATTAACATATTTGGCCTTGGTGTTTGATCGTGACAGGCTTTTTGCCAAATCGGCACTATCAGCTGCCATGTATTTGGTATATTCTGGATGTGGGGGATTTTCAATAAAACTAAAATGGTCTCAAATGTCACTGTGTCTCATTGTATATATGTCCCAGTGGCCATGTGTTGTGTTATTGAGTTGTGTGCGTGTGATACGATCTTGACCCTGGGAGAAATCACATTGACTTTACCATCGCAAGCCTAGCATAGGGCACAATCGAGCTATCAGCCAGCTGTCATGCACCAGACTCCAAGCACAGAGTTTGTGATAACAGCCAGCAGTGGCCCGCTCACATCCTCAATGTACAGATACACAAAGGGTGGTGGAAACTATCAACCTGGAGAAGATTTAAAAAGCTGCTGCTTTGATGAAGCTCACATAGAGGTTATTAATGTTGTTTTGTTATGCTGTATAGTTTAAATGTAATGATTCCCTTTTTTCCCCAATTTAGTGAATGCTAATTGCATCTACTAGTTAGGTGTCCCCCTATTATACTATCAGGCTGAAAGCTAGCACATGCTTCCTCTGAGAGAGGACTGAAGGCAGCTGCAGCATCTTTTAGAAATGCTGCTAATTAACTCAGTGGCACTGGTCAGCTCAACACGCTTGGAGGAGAGTGTTTACTGACAATTCTGTTTTACTAGCTAACAGTGTTAACAACGACAGCAAGGCCAATAATGTTCCCTATTGAACGTGGCATCTATGGTAGTACATATACGGTGAATTACATTTAGGCTACTTGTGGTCTATTTTCCACACTGCAGCTTTAAGTCTTTTACATTTGTTTTGATGTCAAGCAATCACAAAAATCTAATTCAAACCATAATAAATATCACTTAGTTATAAAAACTATAAATATTCATCCACTATAAAAGTTTGCATTGATTTACATGCAATTCATGTTTTTTAGACAGTGTAAAATGGCTTGCATGTAATGTACTGTAAAAATTTTGCGTCATTTAACATGTACATCACATAACAGTTTAACAGAAGTGTAATAAAGGTAAATTTACTGTTAAAGACAATTCTTATTTTTTTCTAAAACTGAAGCTTTACCAATGTAAAGTCTTTTTCTGCCACTGAAAATACACAATAAAGAGCTCTTGCTCATGGTAAGCTTGTGTATCAGAGTGGCAAGTGTCACAAGGTTAACTCCAGCATCAGGCGGTTGTGAGTTTAAGTCCCAGGGATGCCAACCAGACAATAGACCAACAAAGCATGTGTTAGCACTGTTGTGAGGTCTGGGGATTCTTACTAGTAGTTGGGAATTGATTGAATTGAGAGGAAAGCCTTGGTAAAAGAGAGCACTGTAATTATATTTACTGAAATTTGACAGTTTTCTAATGGCAGCTTTGCAGAGTCTTGGTCATTTTTCAGACGGTGGTGTTTGTCATTCTTTTAAGTTAAGGAATGTTCAAGAACCTGTTTCAGTTTTTCCAGTAATGGGTGGTTTAGATTCCACAATTTTGACAGAATGTCTCCAGGTGTTTCAAAGAAATACAAATAGACTGGCATATTTCTGTTTTAGGCACAACAGGCACTGTTGCCTGTTTATTTTCATTTATTCTCAGAACAGCAAAAATAATATGTTATAAGGAAACACTGTCTCTCTGAAATGGCTGCCTAATAGGAAACATTAGAAAGCATTCTTAACTGTACAGTAATGTACAGTCATGTGTAAAAGTTCACTCATATTCAGATCAAATGACATTTTGTGAAATTTCTAAGTAACAAAATGTTGCCATTTCTTCCTGAGTATCTAATACACTATTTACTACTATTTACACAATATAGTGTTTATTCTATATGTACAGTATATCTACAATATAATATATACTTATTAAAGTATATATTACTTTAATATATATAATATATTGTAAAACATACAAAATTAAAATTCCCATAACTGCACAGGACACAATTTCTAAAATCTGCCAAACTGTGTTCTTATTTTGACATAGAAAATCAACAAAACATGTCAATTTACTCAAAGATTTGCCTATAAGTGTGTATATAACGACTGATATGCCTGCGATGAAGAGTTGACCAGTGATTTGCAATTGAATGTGCAAACGACCATAGAAAGTAAAAGTATAGCTGACTTGACTAGTTTTTTAGTTAGGGTGTGATTTGATTCGTATGAACTCAAATGACCTTAAGGCACTTTTTTTTCTCTTTTCTTCTTCTCTTAGACACACACACACACACACACACACACTCTTCATCACAGATAAGGGGTTCCCAGCTTTTTGCTAGATTGCACTGAGCTCTTGTTCTGAGGTTAGTAATAACTTTCAAGTGCGGGACATGGCAAATGGATGGGCACGAGACAAAGGAAGACGAGGAAAAAAAGATTTATCTGTCTGATGGAGAAAGGGTGTGGGACGGAGGGGTGTCAGGGCATATGAGTGTCGGCGAAAGGGCTTTATTTCCAGGGAAATGAGAGATGTGGACTACGTCGACACCTAGATGGATGAGACTCTTGCTTGAAATTGATGACTTTCTTTTTTTCCCCTTCGCTTCACATATTTGGAGAGAAAATAGTGGACCCTTTTTTCAAGGCCTTGACATTGTTAGACCGCATTCGCTTGCTGCAGAGGGGTCCGTAAGAGCTTCACAGTAAACCACAGCAAGCAGTTGGTTTAAACATAACTGTAGACCAACAAAATTCCAATCTACTCCAAACTGTAACCCAACAAATTCTATCTAACCATGACCACCACCATTCCTAATATCACCATTCTCCTGAGCCATCAATTTTGCTCTGTGTACCCAACTGTGTACACTGGCGAAGTCCTGTCCAAACCCAACTGTAGACCATCAGAATTCTGCCCAGCTCGACTGTAGCCTGCCAAAGTTTTGTCCAAACTTGACTATAGACTGACAACATTCTGTCAAAACATGACTGTACAACAGCCAAATTCTGTTTAAACTCTACTGTAGACTAACATAGTTCTATCTAAGCCTGACTGGAGCCAAACAAAATTCCAATCTATTCCAGACTGTAACTTCAACTGTATTTTCCCCTTTTGCTGAAATGCAACCCGGCATCCATAACTGCGTCGGCCCTGAAAGGCGTCTATTGAAAGGCCGCAGCTCTGCAGCTCACTCATCATAAGCCTTCTGGTAGAGCCACCAAAGGCACTGGCCTGGATAAGTAATAGACATGATGGACATGACAAAATTTTGACTATAGACTAACAACATTCTGTCAAAACTTGACTGTACAAGGACAGAATTCTGTCTAAACTCTACTGTATACTAACACAATTCTGTCTAAACCTGACTGAAGCCAAACAAAATTCCAATCTACGATCTATTCCAGACTGTAACTTCAACTGTAATTTCAACGTGCCATGCAACCACAGCTGTCATCAGATCATAAGTAAATAATGAATGTATAAAATCTACTTTAATCAATTCATTCATCGACTTCTTAAACTGCCAAATGGTGGGTGAGGCTGTCAATAGTTGGAGAATTGCAATAGGGCATACGCCCCCAAGTCGAAATACATGACATGTAGACTTCTTCTTTTTTCCTGAGTACAAGTGATGAATGCCAATAGGCAGTATTCCACTGTTACCACTCTCAAAACATAACAATGTATCTCTCTCTCTCTCTCTCTCTCTCTCTCTCTCTCTCACTCACTCTCTCACACGCGCTCTCCTTCGTCTCTCTTAAGCATCTCCCTGTCATCAAAGTCAAACACTCTAAAAGGCTCCAAATTACGCATGCTGCACAGGCCTGGCTCCTCAGTCTGTGATATGTTTAAGCCAATCCCATAATAAAGGATGCGCCCATACATATTCATGATAGGAATCTAGTAATTAGTGAAACCCCCACCATGCGTGCACACACACACACACGTACACATATATATACACACACATGTATAGACCCACGCACACGGACTACACACTCCCCACCGGCCCTCATGCATATTTATGGCCGTGGCCCAGCAAACAAAGACACTGGCAGTCCGGGGCATTATCCATTAACACAGGCAGCGGTGTGTGATGGTGGCGATAGCAGGCCTGCCACTCAGCTGAGCTGCGTTCAGGGGGCCCCACGCGTCCCCACTCCCCCGCCCTTTCGCGCTGGAGGGACCTCTTCACTGGTGGCTGCCTCTTCCTCGGTGAACCCCCTAATTTCCCCCTTTGCTGAAATGCAACCCGGCATCATTACTGCGTCGGCCCTGAAAGGCGTCTATTGAAAGGCCCTCCGCAGCTCGCCCATCATAAGCCTGCTGGGAGAGCCACTAAAGGCACTGGCCCTGGATAAGTGATAGACATGATAGACATGCATAAACACTAGGCGGGCACGCACACTCACTCACAGAGAGCATATTGTACACACGTGCCCTCCAGCTTGCTCAGCACGCACGTTACGCTCAGACATATAGCTCACAATTGCGTAATAATGAAAAACTTAAGAAGTAATACATATACAGGTGAAGTGCCAATATCATAGCATGCAGTGGTGTGAATGTAGCTGAATATAAAACACTGCTTGAGTAAATGCAGGCTTAAACTGTGAGTTTAACCCATTTTTAACCCAGATTTGGTCGTATTTGGACAAACTGTGTCAAATTTCAGCTTCATAGGTCATCATTTGAAACTCAGTACGAGGGGGGAAGTAATGCCCCATTAAATGCGCAAACAAGGTCTGATTGAGAAGTCTAAAAAATGGATGGAATTCTGACATGCCATAAATTTTGGCCACATGTCATGCAGTTTGAGCAGATTCCACTAACCAATTTCTCTAAATTGCACTCAAACTACACACTCATATAATCGCTTTCTGAAAGCCATAAAATCTACAATGGGGTTCCTCAACCTGCCACACATGCAGAACCCTTTAGGGATACTCCAGGAACACTTTTGAAAAGGTCAGCTCTCTACAAGGTTCCTTGAGGAACCGATTAATCCAGCATGGTCTGAAACTTCTTCGAGTGGTGCGAGGAACTGTTTTAAATGGCTAGGTCCCTTTAGAAGGTAGGTACTAGGCCTGCTACTACAATTGAGCACAACACTGCAAACAACTAAAGGATTATTAATTGATTATGTATATACTACGTTTTCATGGAACCCTCAGAAACAGCCCTATTCTGCAATTTCTTAGCATCGGCCAAATCCAGATTCATCAGACTGGCAGACAGTGAAGCGTGATTCATCACTCCAGACAACATGTTTATGCTGCTCCAGAGTCCAGTAGCTGCATGCTTTACACCGTTCCAGCCAACTCTTGGCATTGTGTATAGTGAGCTTGGGTGCAGCTGTTCATGGAAACCCTTTTCATAAAGGTCCCGACTTCTAGAGAGTTAAAAAACAGTCCACCAACCCAAAAATATCCAGTTAAGACTGGTTCTGTGTTTAGGCTGTTGAGAACCTAAACACAACATTTGAACGTGACCAGAGCCTGACACATATTTGGGAAATGACCTCTGAGTCAGTTTGAAATTGATGCATGCAGTCGAGTCCTGTTAGATTTGGACAGATTTTTCAAGCACTACCATTTTGGTATCACTGCTGTGCTGAGAATAGTCCCCACCTAAATAATATCGATTTGGTCCTGTGGGGTGCTTTTCTGTTGATGGACAAGGCTAGAGGGGTGCTGAAGAAATGTGCAGTAACAGGTGGGCTACAGTCTGCAATTGTAAACCTATGACCAAAAAAGGGAAATGCACGTCTTCAATAAAAGCAGAGATGAATTAAGAGGTCATGGCTATCTCGACAAGTGCAGGCATGGCATCTGTGGAGCTGATGCTATGTGGTGCCAAGCTAGCTGTGTGCAACTGACTGAGAATGAGTTCAACGTTCTGCTTTGTATTTACCAACTTTGGTTTGGAGAGAGAGAGAGAGAGAGAGAGAGAGAAAGAGATGAGTGTGTGTGTGTGTGTGTGTGTGTGTGTGTGTGTAATGTAAGCGATGAGTGGGAGGACAGAGAGACCCCTAAAATACTTCCTGACTTCAAAAGCCCTGAGTCACAGTTCCAGTTACAGGAGCTGAGAGAGCCTACAGAGGTCAATTACACACAGAGAGAGAGAGAGAGTTAGAGAGAGACAGAGAGAGACAGATAGCAGGAAAAATAGCCAAGAAAGAAAGTGAGTGCAGGGGTGTGACTCTGGGGCTTCAGACAAAAGACCTGACTGGGGCCCACTGGATGCACGTTTTACATTAGGTCACTTATTTATGTAGTTTGATGTTATTATTCATCTCTACATGACCATTTTCCAACCTCCCTTTATCCCTTAGAATTAATCAGACTTTTTTATGGTCCTTTAAGGCTGGTATATGTAAACGAGCTCTGTTTCCTCCTTGGCTGATTGGCTGCCTTGTATTGGGCCTCATTCAAAAAGCATCCTGGGCTGAAATATGTCAGTCATATTGACTCATCCACTTACTACTGACCAGGTGAGAGAGAGAGAGAGAGAGAGAGAGAGAGAGAGAGAGAGAGACTGCAAGAAGGAGTGAAAGAAAAAACAAGAGACTGCAAAAAAGAAAGACAAAAAATAAAGACCGCAGAAAAGAGAGAGACTGAGAGAGACAGTGAAAGAATGACAAGGAGAGACACTGAAAGTGGGTGAGTGAAGGCGAGAAAGAACAAGAGGAAGACTGCAAGTGTGAGTGAGGGGGAAAAAAAGACTGTGAGAGAATGAGAGCGAAAGAGAAGATTAAGAGTAAGAGCAGGGTAGTCAGAGAGAGTGAGAGGGAGAACAAGAAAAAGACTGCAATTGGAAGTTCCGTGTTGTATTTGCCCTTCTTTGTTCATAGAATTAACCCGTCTTTCATTAAAAAGGTCTATAATAATGTATGATATCACATACGCTCATCATCAAAAGAATAGCAAATAGAAATAGAAGTAGCTGCACCCAGAGTGAATCAACCATGGTACATAGGTAAAACTTGGTGGCTAGGTTTGACATTGTGAGACCTATGAATGATTCAAGTTTCCTGCTCAGCCGTGCATGTGGTGTTAGCAAGAATGGCCTTATCGCATGAGTCATCCTGTTAGTGTCAGCACCACCTGGCAGATGGCTGCTAGACACTGTTATGCCGTCTGTTACGACGACTGCCCCTAATACCACGTCAACATCACCAAAGACTGCAATGGTGTCTTGTCATGGACTGTCATGGAGTGACACGGAATGGCAGCAGGTCACCTTCATTGTCTTGACGGAAATGCCCAACGAATCCATGTGTGGAGTCACCATGGTCAGCACCAAGATGAACTGTTTGTTGTCATGCGTCATGCATAAAGAAGGCCTGGTGTCACTCCACCTCCATCCC
Source organism: Semaprochilodus insignis (assembly GCA_034552555.1). NCBI lineage: Eukaryota > Metazoa > Chordata > Actinopteri > Characiformes > Prochilodontidae > Semaprochilodus > Semaprochilodus insignis. The sequence goes on from CM067494.1 coordinate 20,940,507, forward strand.
AACAGCAAAATCTGCAAGCTGCATGGGATGGATTATCACAGGACACCATTAGGAACCTCTACAACTCCATGCTGAGCATGTTGTGTTAGCAAACATGGCGGTCCAACACCATACTGAGAGAAACTACTTCTGTATGTGTAGCTCAATAGATATTGCCCATATCAGTCTAAATGTATCATCATTTATTGTTCCTGGTAACATTTATCTTCCTTCCCAATAGCACTGCAATCTGACACTTCCTTCTGGGTGCAACTATTCTTTTGATGATGAGTGTAATAATACAACCTCTATCTCTGATTTATGGAATTCTGAGATTTTTCAATCAGAATTTATGTGCTTGTATACATGGAATTTGCTTGTGTATAAAGGAAAAGAAACAGTTGGAGTTTTGGAGAAAGGGCACCATTAAAAAAAATGACAGCAAAAAGAAAGACAGCAGGGTAGAACATATGCTAGAAAATTATAGTCTTGACAAAGAGAGAGATTTTACCAACACCTGTTTCCTGTGTAGGGCCAGAGTCACTTATGACTTCTTAACTTTTTCATAATGCACAACTGCTACAATTCGTACAACTACCTAGATTCCTACACTTCGAATGATTCAAACCACCAAACTATTTTTAATATTAGACAAAGAACCCAAGTATACACAAATGACATGTTTAAATGATGATTTATTACAGTAAAAATGTTGTTTGCCTATCCTGCCCTGTGTGAAAAAGTGATTGCCATCTGCCCATACCCAGGCATGATCACTGCCAAAGTTGTTAAATCTAAACATAACTTAAAGTGGGCCTGTCTGGGAATGTGGAGAAGCTACAAGGTCTCGAAAATCAGCACATGAAGCCACATTCTAACGAGATTCCAGATAGATTGCCATACAGATGCCAAACAAAAACACTAAAATCTCTCAGTCTCTCAGAAAGTCTTTGCTATCCACAAATACAGAAGTCCATCCCAGGATTGGCCAGCCAACCAATATTTCACCAAGAGCTAATTGACAACTCATCCAGGAGGTCACAAAAGAACCCAGACAAACATTTAAAGAATTGCAGGCCTCACTTGCCTCAGGTCAATGCACATAATTCCACAATTAGAAAGACACTGGGAGAAAAATTGGCATCAGTGGGAGAGTTGCAAAGAGTTGCAAACCACTGCTGACCAAGATCACATAGGCTCGCCTTGCATTTGCCAAAAAAAAAAAAGGTCTAGATGACCCCCAAGACTTTGGGCTAATATTCTTAGGACTGATGACTCAAAGGTGAAACTTTTTGAAAGACATGGGTCCTGTTACATAAAGCTAACACTGCTTTCTACCATAAAACATCATACTAACAGTACACCATGGTGGTGGCAGTATGATGGTCAGGGGCTGCTTTGCTTCTACAGAACCTGGATGAATTTTCATAAATGACAGAACCATGAATTCTGCTCTCTATCAGAAAATCCAGGTCATGCTTCAAAACTCTCCAGTGTAGCCAACTCAAAATGCCTTCACAGTAATGTAAAAGACTTTCTTAAGTTATCTCAAATCTTTATCTCAATCTTTTGCACTTACTGCTAAAGAGTGGCACAGCCAGTTTGGGGCAGGGGGCAAATATTTTTTCACATGGGCCATTTGTGTTTCCTTGTGTCTTTATCTTATATTGAAATTCAAAGTGTATCGGGTGAGGGTTAAAGATATCTTCACAGCACTGTGCATGTTCTTATGATATGCTTTGATGTACTTCATGAGGAACACTCAAGAATTCAAGTATTCGGCTTTATTGTCATTCCTTCTTACCCCGAAACGTCATGAGTGAAGGACAAAATAGTTTCTCAGGAATACAGTGCTGCATTTAGCAAAGAACAGACATGTAAACAGACGAAAAATAAATACAGACAATAAACTATACACTATAAACACACATACTTTGTTGAGAAACTTACTCTGATTTCTTTAAACTGGTGGTGATAGAAACAAGGTGTCACAATTATCTCCAACGCAAATAGCCATTTTAGTTACTGTCCCAAACAATATTAAATACTTTTTATGGGCTATTTTGCCTAACAATGCTCTGCATGTATCTTTAAAGTACTGTAAAAGTGGCCTCAGGCAGCATATCTGTAAACATTTCATGCAGTAACTTTCTGTAATGTAGCTTCTAGAGGAATTAAGCACTCCAGTCTTCTGGTTCCTATCACCACCACTGTAAACAACTCTGACTCTGAATGTTTCTCCAGAATGCTGCATTTCACACCAAACCACTCTAAGTACCTTTGTTTACAGCTTAATGAATAAAAGAAACTTTGAAAAACTCCATCTTGGGTTTGTGTTGTGGCTCCTCTACACATCTCTGGCCATACGCCTAAAAGAAGAATTCCACCACATTAAAAAATCCTCATAAGGAAACCATTAAGAGGTAAACAAAGTCATTCAGGGTGGTTTGGTGTGAAATGCTCTGAGAACCTTAACCAGTCAGAATTGTTCTTAGTGTTTGTGATAGGAACCAGACAACTGAAGTATGTTATTGTACGAAATGGTTATGAGTACACTGCCAGTGTAGACAGTGAAAGTTTTGCAATAAGATTTTGGCCTATTTTTGAATTCTTTCATGGCAAAGAGGTACATGCAGTGCATTGTAATGCAAAACAAGGATACTGTTCATAGTCCCTGCATAGTTACAAAGCAGCATTGTAAAGTGTTACCTGTTGATTGACCATGCCCTCAAAATTTTTTATTGTTCTTAAAATAAAAGATTAGCAGACTGGTCTAGTGGATATGATAAAATTTAGCAATTGTCCCATTTGTTGGCTGATGTGCAAATAGGTTCATACTGCCGAACATGAAGATGTGAATTCGCTTTTAAAGCAACACTATTTCATATTTGGGAATTTGGAGACCTTTCTGGGGAAATATGTAATTGCACACGACGTGCGGAAGAACTTTTCATTGCGTTGGTTGTGCTTCAAACTCCCATAAGTGGATGAATCAGACATTTTGCGAGCGTGTTGAAAGAGTATTCAAAGAGAATGCAGTCAAAACCTGGTGAAGGACGTGTCTACTGACGATGCAGTAGCTACTATTGTCATTACATCTTCATTAGTACAACATGGGTTTTAAGATAATTCAATCTCCTTTTTTAAGCCGGTGCATGTGAGATTAATATATAAAGACCTATGATGTGGTCTGCCAAATCCTTTCCAGGTAGTGTGTGAAATATTGTTGAAATTATACATTATATAAACTGTTTATAATACATGTATTATGATACATTGTAAAGCATCCTTGGGAATGTGAATGCCATATAAGTGTAACTTATTATATTTTATTACTATTAGCTTTGAGTTTTAAGTTTTATAAATATATGGCATAGTGCTGCTTTAAAGGTTGCTGATTGAAACAAACACATGATGAACAGCACTCGGCTCAGTGTAACATAGTAATTATAACAGAGGATATTATCCTTTCTATTTTAGATATTACAGACTCTGTAGTGTATGTCAGTACTTTTTACACTACATCAGTTAACCCTGCTCACACTATGAGACTCTATTGAGCAATTATCCCCTTAAAATCCCATGTAACAGACTTTTTGATCATTATTTAATTATTCAGGAACTACAGGAAGGACTACAATGCAAACTACGCTAGTTGCGCTATTCTTGGGTTATAGAAGTGTGTAGTAACAGTGTTCTTCTGAGAAACTATAGTTACTGAGTAGTTCTCTAGGACATATATAAGACTCGGAAGTTATTGTTTAGTTAATAAACAATATCAACTAAACAATTAGTTATTGTTTAGTCACTATTACCTATGGGGTAATTATTCGGTACTCCTTGGTAGTTAATAGCAGTTATTTTCTTTCCCCCATAATCCTATTAATTATAAAACTGTGTTGTAAAATATTACCAACATTTAGAGAGACGTATACTTTCACTGATCAGTTGGATGGTAATTAAATATACTTATTGCTGGTTCCAGTCACCACCACTGTAAAGAAAATCTGAGTTGGTATTTGAGTTTCTCTACAAATGAAGCATTTCACATCAGACTCTGAATCCTAAAGATGTACTATGTACTACGATGGCAAAGGAAAACTCCACTTTGCCATCATATTAGTCTCACTTGTGAATACAGTGTTCCTAGGCTTGCTATGCAAGGATAACGAGTTAAGACTATTTTGTGCAGTTTGTATTTACAACAAAGGTGGTTTGTGGAAAACCAAACCCAATTATATCATATAGGATTAATCTAATAAAAGCAGAAAAGCAGCAGACGATTTACACGCATTTTCCGTACATGGCCTCTCTTGTTTGGTGTGCAGCTTAAACAGTCTCCTAGGAAACACAAACCACAGGGCGCTCAGAGAGCAACACACATATACACACACACTCACCGGCGTCCCCGTCTACTCCAGACAATACGGCCAATTTGGTTTCCATTTTTAAGACAGAGATAATAATTAGCCCGACTTCACCTGCCCCAGTGTCTGTCTAATGTAATGTAACCAAACCCTGCTAAATTAAAAGCGGATTACAGTACAGGAGGGAAGATTTCTCAATGATCCTCTAATTGAGTTGGAGAAATAAGTATGAAATTAATATTCTCTCCAGTAAGACAGAGGTGGGTGGGAGAGGGAGGGAAAAGGCTTTTCGCAGCAGACGAAACAGGGCAGTGCCATGCTGTTTGGTGCTGTTGGGCAGCTCAGCATTTATGGATGCCAGTCAGTGTGTGTGGGGGCTGCGTGTGATGGTTATCGGATGGTTATTTTTTCATTTTCATGACAAAATAATCCTGAACAAAAACAGAACAAGAACAAAAACAAAGTCAACTCTCAATATCAGGGTCAGCAAAATGGACCTGACTTTGTAAAGGGCTTTTTACAAAAGCTAGTCAAAAGTTTGGGCACACCTAGTCACAAAACAGATTCTCTTTTTCTTCCTTTTTATTATTTCAATGTTATGAAATATTAATAAGGGCATTCAAACTATGATATAGTTTATATGGAATGACACCAGTCAGAAATATTGGCCATATACCAAACAGGAATATTTAGATGCTTCCCTGCCTTATTATAAACAATTGAATTGCTGAAATGTTTAACAATAAAACTGACGTATAATAAGAAAATGATTTTTTTTTCATTTTGGGGATAAATTAGCAGATTTTTGACCCTGCTTTGCAAATGTCTGTGAATGCTGTAGCATTTACATTAGGCTTCGCTGGAACTGAGGGGCCCAAACCCTAAAAAACAGCCTCAGACCATTATGCCTCCTCCACCAAACTTTTCTCTCTGCGCTGTACATTCTTGTAGGTATTGTTCTCCTGAGATTCCCCAAAACCAGATTCATCCATGAGACCTCCAGAACCCATTTCCACTGCTCCAAAGCCGCCGATTGGTTTTTATTCACCTAGCATCGAGTGAAAAGAGGTCCNCAACGCCACGGCCGCCGATTGGTTTTTATTCACCTAGCATCGAGTGAAAAGAGGTCCATTCCGTAAAGACAATGGAGGCGCGTGGTGGAGTCAAAGGATTTCCACTGGTGGGGTTGGGGAGGGGACATGGAAAAATAGGTCACTAGGACCGATCTCATGTAGCCGTGTGGTAAAGACAAATGGATTTGTTCTTCTTCTGTTTCTCCGCACAGAATAGAAGTGATGAATGAAATTAATTCAACCGTCTGGACACGATTTTCTTTCCTTTTCCTTTATTTTTCCACCTCTTTGTTGCTACCCTGACATTCTTTGCCAGCCCCCTCTTGTTAAATGTTCCAGTTTGGGTTCGCAGACTGTAAACAGCGTTGGCCTTAATGAGGGTAAATTCAACGATGCCACGGCACTAATATGGCCGCTAAAGCCGACTGCATTTGGTCTAGTTAGGGGAGAGTTTAAAATGCAACACCAAAACAAGAGTGCACTGAGAAGAAGCACCAGCCGGAAACTTGGTAAACAAGTCTGAGTCTGAGATGAAGAGAAAGGGAAAATAATTCGCTAAAGTGTTAAATACAGAGCTTGTATGGGGAGTTTAAATTATGCATAACCTAAAAATCAATGTTTCTTATGGTATAAAGGGGGAGGAGGTGGGATAAGGGAACAAGAGAAGACAGGTGGAGTAGGAACAAATAAACCAATTCGTCACCATCACAAAAGAAGCTCAAATCTAATAAATAGATTCTTTATAGGGAAAAAAAAATTTATTCCAAATAATTTTGGACCGTTTCTATCCTGTTTTTTCAAAGGCAGATTCTGTGGTTCTGGAGCTCTAGGCAAATAACCTGAATGAGGCCCAACTGGATGCACATCTTTATCTGACTTCACTTATAACATTTATGTGGTTTTATGCACCTAAAACTGTTATTATTCATTTCTGCCAGAAAGACTCAAAAGGCAAAAGTGATGGGAAATGACACTTTTGTTAATCAATAAGGTGTACAATTTAAAGGACAATAATTCTTAAGATGTAAAGAGTCTTTGGAGTACTATCCCTGGATACGGACAGCAGGGGCAGAGCCTACTCCCTGATCAACAGGACCAGGGCCAAACTGGTGGTGGGGGAAGAAAAGAGGGCAACCTCGAAACATCGGAACCTGAAAGAGGCAGAACAGGAGCGTAAGCTGAATCGTTGCAAAGAAAGGCTGGAGTATGCGATTGGCTGGAGTAATGAATGAGTGATGCAGCACTGGAGTCTTTGCACATACATGAGCATTTTTCTCTCTTTATCTCCCAGAGATTTTTTACTGTGCCTTTAAGACCGAAAAATGTAAATGACCTCTGTTATGATTGTCTGCTCTGTATTTTGTCTTTTTCAAAAAGGATTCTGACCTGAAACGCACCTTATAACTTCAGTGTGAATGGGTGGGGCTAAATTGCTGTGGGCAAAATGGGCAGATACATGTAAATGTAAGTGAGCTGGGTTTTGCATGACATCACAAAAACAATTCATTCAAAATCAGCTGTTCTCTCAGCTTACTTGTGATTTATCCTTCTAGATTGCCGAGTGCTGAAGCACATAAGTGTGCAAAAATCAACTATCCTCTATTGCATCACTGACTATAGAGTTCCAAATAGCCTCTGGAAGCAACATCAACTCAAGGTCACTATCCACAATGCCAGGCATTGGCTGCAGTTGTGTAAAGCATGCTGCCGCTGGTACAGTAGAAACATGTTGTGAATTGGAGTGAAAACAGTGGAGTGATGAATTGTATTTCACTACCTGGCAGTCTGATGAACAAATCTGGGTTTGTGGATGCCAGGAGAATGCCACCTAATGGAATGCATTGTGCCAACAGTAAAGTATGGTGAAGGAGGGATAATGGTTAGGGGCTGTTTTTCAGGTTTTGGGCTAGATCGCTTAGTTCCAGTGTAATGCTAATGATGCGTACATTTTAGGTCAATGATATGCTTCCAATATTGTGGCAACAGTTTGGGGAAGGTCCTTTCCTGTTCCAGCATGACTGTGTCCCTGTCCATAAATAGTGTGTGGTGTGGTGACTCGTCAGCAGTACTAGACCTTGCCCAAAGACAAATGTGGGCATTTTGATATTGCCTTGATATGAATTTGGTGGATGTTTGTAATGTAACTAAGTAATGTAACTCAGCAATGCTCAGCAATTCAATTTAATGTCATAATACTTAAGGACATATTGAATTATGAATTACAAGTATTTTCTACCCTCAGTGTCTGGGAGATTTACACAAAATTGAATGCAATGCAATACGAATTAAAATAGAACTTAATTTGGTCATGCCAATGAAGCCTCTTTGAATTTGAATTCATGGAGAGAGAAAGCGAGAGTGTATAAGCAATACAGAGGGAGAGAGAGTGATGGAGAGGATAATATGAGACTAGGGAATAGCAGAGAGGGAGCATGAGAGATGTATCTGATGAGTGTTTTCCAGAGGATGAGCAGCAGCACCGTGGCTGGCGGCGAGTCAGATCCGGTCACAGTTTAGGAGCTCCCACAAATACGTGTTCTGTCTCATGATAATGCACGGCTTTGTTTGTTATTCCTCATTTTCCTCGCCGGCACACTGCACAGACTGCCATCCTCTCCACAGCTTTGTTTACTGCTGCGGCCAGTCGCCGGCTGTTTGTTGAAACGGAGCTCCAGCAGCAACAGATGAGCTTTGGGAAGGCCAAGACCGTAAAAGCACACGAACTGTACATGTAAATACACCAGACGGCTAATATGTGTACTGTGTGAAGGGACTATGACATAAATAAACCATAAAACGTGTTGAATTGCAGTGATTTAGGACCAGATAGCCCGGCAGTTGCTGGTGACCCCTCGAAGGCCCATGTAGGCCAAAGCGTTTAGAGTTAATACAGCAACACTCGTTACATTCGAACGGGCAAACTAATGTTATGTCTAACGTGGCTTTGAAGTGACATTCCCTCAGCCATAACACTCTGAGATATGTCTTATCTCCTTTTCATCTCAACGTGCTCTATTTCTGTCCGGCAGTGTAGCGTCTAAGTTGAAGCGGCCAGCGCTGCGTCAGAAAGTTGTTTTTTTCCAGGCAGCTGCTTAAACACTGTTCGTTACAGCAAACATTTTTCCTATTAAGCTGCCCTTTGCAGCGCAGACCTGGTCAGGCACGGCGCGTAATGGAGAGAGACGTGTTTATTCTTGTTTATGGCTGCAGCGCGGCCTGCTGCTTTGAAGAAAACAATCTAAGCGGTCATTGTAACAAGGTTATTGAAGCCCGGTACCTTGAAGGACGTGGAATAAATTGAAACCCGGGGCCCTTCCACAGTATACGGCTCAACTGTATATGAAAAGCACTTGTTTATGACGAATTCTTGACTGCGATGATTCAGGCATATAACTAACAACATGAGACAGAGATGGCCACATTTTCATTCCTGAGTCTTTTAGTTCTGTCATGTTATTAGCTGCAGGGCCTGAAATGCACAAAAGTAACCCCTGACTAAAAACCATCAGGTTTAGCACGGCTTAAAATAACAAACTTTCATTATAGAAAAGCCCATGGTCTGGAAAAAAGGATAAAACTGAAGAGCTGCATGCAGTAAACGCGACATTCAAAAGAGCAAAACAGCTTGAGACAGTTCCCAGACAGCAGGCATATATACCACTGACTGTTTGCCACTACTAGTCCACCGTCGGACCACCCAGATTACTGCCCTGCATACAAGATCTGCCCAGTTTTTAATCTCCTAAAACTAATCGTAAAACAAATATTACACACCCCCAAGAGAAAAATATATCATGACTGGGCCTGACATAAAATGATTTTACTGAAAATGTTGCTGACACTGAAAATGATTTACTAAACTCATTTACAAAGGATAACAGAAGAAAGAAAGAACATTCTTTTTAATCAAGCTTCTTATTTAAAAGTGCTGTTCTACCTTAAATGCTACAGCTTATAGAGGCACCAGAATGCAACTGCAGTGCCATTTAAGGTGGATCTGAAAATTTGATAAACAAGCAATATAGCAGAGAATAGAAAGTATTTATTACCGTGCATTAGTATTTATTATGCTAATAAATAATATATACTCATTAACAATATTATATTTAATAACAGATTTTGTAAAAGATACCATAACATATACCATAAAGGTAATTAATCATTTTCATATTATGGCCTTATTTCAAGTTTGCATTGTAACTTGCGAATAATGGCAAAATTCTCTGTCCCTTCTATAAAACTCATTCAGATTATTTTAGAGCACATTTCACACGCACAATAGTGTTTATTTTTAGTGTAACTGCAGTTCAATTACACTAAAAATGAAAGAATTAAATAAAAACTAAAGGTAAAATAAGATTAAATGTTAAAGAAGGCAGATGTAAGATTTTTATCTTGAATGAAGAAATAGCTGTGTTGACAGTATCCACTGAGGTTAGCATGCTAACCAGCTAGCCCTGGTCTGTCCTGCCTTGTAATACCACTTTGTGCATCAAGAGGCGACAGTGAGTCACTGTAGAGTCATCTTCCATCAGTCCAACATGACAGGACGAAGAAGTAGCGCTGCTGCCCCAATGGCATATTCTAACCTCTTGTCAATCATGTTAAAGGTTCTGCTCCCGGTTAGGTTATTTAAAGACCAGGTAGCCAATGAAAGGAAGAGGTAACACAATGACGGCTGAAGCTCAAAACAAGAGCTAGCATTGCTGTTGCTTTCTACTGCTCGAGACTTTCTTGGCAAGTAAAAGAATAAAGTTTGATGCTGAACATGGAACATTTGTTCTAGGCTGGTAGGTACACAGCTGTTAATGTTAACATGGAGAAGGAAGAACTTTGCGTTCCTTTGCTATATGGACAATACAACTTTCTTGTGCTATACTGCCCCCTATTGTTGAGTGTGAATTGCACAGGTTTTATCATCTTACACTTTGCTCCTTTGAAGAATTATTACATGTAATGACTGTAATGTAACAATGTAAAAACTCTTGTTAAAAAATATGTTGAGCCCCAGACAGTGATGCAGTTCATGGTTTAGCTATTCTTCCTGTTGGGGTTGATGTTAAAAACTGAAAAGGTGGAGGTGTAGGTGGGTAAATAGACTACTCTCACCTGTATCGTGTCTTCACTGACCTAGTTATTACAGAGAAGTCATTGGTCTTCACTTGCTGATGCCTATTTCAGCAGCACCCCCTGTAGGTATTCATCTTGAGTAATAATAGAGGTGAACGGTTTTGTGCTAATGTCAGTCAAGGAACTATTGAAGAAAGGTTTTTGGAGGGAAAATGAAAGCCTGCCTACAACGACGTGTTTGCCCCTTTTGCTGTGTGGCAGACGAAATGTGCCATTGGCCTTTTTGTGCTGGTGATTATCAGCAATTTCTTCGATGTGGGCCGTAGAGGATAATTAATATTGAAAAATATGAAACTTAAAGCAGTTTCATGGGGTGGGGGAAAAAGCTTCTCTACCTTTGCTTTTGTGTGTGTCCATTGTGGAACTCTCAAGTAGCCTACAGCATATGAATAACAATGAATATAAGTATGAAGTTCCGTTTCGCCCATTCAGATCAATCGACAAAACAGAGGAAATGTGAGCTGATTGAAAAGAGATTGTTGAGTAGACCAGCTTGTGGTAAAAGAGATGTCGATCTACACTCCAGAGTCCAGAGTGCTGCACACACAATGGTTTGTTTTTGTACAATGTCAGGACCAAGAGTTATACTAATGTCCATTTATGTTGCTGTTATGTTGTTATGACAGTTATGTGGTATATTGTTGTCAAAACCTAAATGCATTTCTTAATTTTTACACCATTTGAAGACTCAAACCACTTTTTATTTCATGTGCAAATTTAATTATGGGCTGAAATGACACTCCTCGTTAAAACAATAGTTGCACCCAGAAGGAATCAACCAACAGGAATGGAATTTGGTGAGTGGGTTTGACATCATGAGATATGCGAATGATTCAAGTTTTACGCTTAGCCGCACATGTGACATAAGCAAGGCTGGGCCTTACTGCTGTACCTGACAGACCCAACAGCCACGATTGCAGACATTCAGCGAGCAGTGATGCCTTCTATGAGTCATCCTGTTAGTGCCAACACCATTGGCAGACGGCTGCACAATGCAGAACTACATGCATGCAGACTGTTACGACAGCTGCCCTTAACACCACATCAACGTCGCCAAAGACAGCAATGGTGTCGTGGCAAACTGTCATGGAGTGACTCAGAATGGCAGCGGGTCATCGTCAGTGACGAGTCCTGCTTTTGTCTTGGTGGAGACGACCAACGAATCTGTGTGTGGAGGCACCGTGGTCAGCACCAAGATGAACGGTTTGTTGTCGCACGTCACACGTCCAGAAGGCCTGGTGTCAATCCACCTCCACCCCACCACAAAATCTGCAGGAACTATGTGAGAATATTCAAGCTGCATGGGATGGATTATCGTAGGACAACATTAGGAACCTTTACAACTCCATGCTGAGACATCTGGTATGTTGAATTAGCAAACTTGGTGGCCCTATTTTTTTGACGATGAGTGTGCATGGCCATGCCTCCTGCATGCAATGATCAAATTTTTACCCCATTCCTTTCCCTCCACTTTAGTTCTTGCCAATTTTCACCTGCTAGCTAGGTTTCATAACATAGTGCCACCAAGCTAGGGTGAAGGCTAGCATGTCATTCCTCTGAGTCATAAGAAGCACCACCACATCTTTTCATACTGCTGCCAGTGGAACATCATCGGACAACTCAACACGCTTGGAGGGGTATGCTAATTGCCAATTGTGTTACATCAGCTAACATATGTCTGGATAGCATCATGCTGAGTGATGCAGAGGGATACCCACCCAGAAAGAAAAAACAGTTGTGCTCTCTCGGACTCCTTGCCATGCATGGCTATGACATCACCCTATAATAATGCCAGTGCCTAAATGGTTGTGCCACTTTGGAAAACCAAGAGACAGGGCTGCAGCCAAAACTTATACAGTGGGTTGGCCCGGTTAGACCCAGTGATTTTTTTTTAGGATGGCGACTGTGTATCGCTCCAGGCTGTGAAGGGGATGTGATCCGAACTGTCAGTGATGCTCATCTTTTAACAAGGCTGAAGTTGGCTTCACCAGCTTCTTAATCAAATGTTCCGTTCCTCCTTAAATGCTATATCTTGTACAGGCACCAATGTAACCACTGCACCATTTGAGGTGGAACAGAAAATTGGCAAAACAAGCTGACTAGAGCTTCGACATCTTTAACAAGGTCCTGGACAAGTTTAACTCAAAGTTGTTAGTTTGCTCTGCGCATTTCACTCCTGACAGTTTCTCAAACTTTGGACAATATGGAGCAGCTTCGCTCAGTGTTTGACAATGAAGAGACTGAAGAGAGGAGCAGCTCTACCTTCCAATAGCAACCTGCAAATAGCAGCCATGCTGCGTGAGTTTAACACTGGCTGAAGCATCCTAAACTCAAAGTTCACAGTGAGAAACAACTTTAATTTACTTTGTGTTGATGTCCATAGCTATTAGCTAGATCCAGGTCTATTGTGTCTATTTTGACATGTTCCACGTGCTGTGTGATCATAGTGGTGATTCACTGTATACCAGCCAATCAGAGCAGAGCTAATCAAATGATTCATGAGCTCACCAAAAAAGGGAAAACAGCTTGTTTCATTCTAGAACCAAGTCAAAGAGTGGGACATCTGGGCATTTTCACCTGGACCACAGTCTTCTATGTAGACATTAGACAACAGTTTTACAGACTGAATGAATGGTACCTTTGGTACCTTTAAACTGGTGTTCAGTCTTTCTATCTATATCCTTTTTTACCTTTGCTACAGGTTAGCGTTCAAGCACCTTTTGTAAAGCGTTTCTAATACAGCATTTGTAAAAAAAATCTTTTTACAACTTCAGGGCCACTTTGTTGGTCCTCACATTGTAGGTTGGCCCTGTGTTTTTTTTCCCCTTGAATAGTGTCCTTAAAATGTATGAAAACAAACGCGCGCACACACACACACACACACACACACACACACACACACACACACACACACACAGACGCACACACACGCACGCAGAAGTAAACTCATGTGTCGTACACCTGCAGCCAGCTGTTTTCCCCTTGCTCGTGCAGTAATGAGCTTTCTTTAATGACTGCACACTGCTTCGAGTTGATAATTGAATGAAGACACAACCTCCCGCTGCCCCCGGGCGTCTGCGAGGAGAAGACGACTCATGAATGCATTCCCACTGCATTTTTATTTTTGTTTTGTTGTACTGTCTTTCTTCTCCGTGTTGGCGTATGAATGCAAGAGGCTGGAAATTATTAAGTGGCTTACTGTTAAAAGCGAAGGAAAATGAATAATTGAGAGGTGTTACTTAATCGGCAGCAGCTTTTGTGCAAGTCTCCGGATCAGCAGAGTGAGCTGGCTGAGGGCGAGTGAGAAAGGCAGCTTCGTCTGACCTTCATGTGCGCTCCGAGGGCAGACCTAAGGCAAGAAAAGGCACACACGCACACACACAGACACAGAAAAAAATATCCGGCAAATTGAGCATATTTCAGGAATGTAAATAAAAACGACTTAATGGAAAAGGCAAGAAGCCGCAGACTGCAGCAGAAACGGCGAGACGAAGCAAGTTTTATGCAAATATAATTAAGCCGTAGCCCGAGATATGATAATTAGATGTTTATTGCAGCCGAATGTGCAATGTCTCGTTACAAAGACTAAATGTAAACAGCCCTCTCAAGACTGCATTGAAAGGAACGAGATTAACCAAAAAAAAAAAACAGAAGGGACAGCCTATGTGATGCGCCAGAGACTCAATTTATCAAGACCCTATTGTTGAGGGAGACTAATTAATTTGTTTGTGTGATTGCTTTTCCTGGCCAGGAAGAAAAAAAAACACAAAGCTGATAACCTCAATCACCTCTGAAAGAGACTCGAAATCCCGCAGAAGAGGAAGTTTTCATTAAACTGGTGCTCACTCTTTCCATCTCCATCCCTTTTTTTCCTTTCCCTACAGGTTATCGTTCAAGCGCCTTTCACCTTTGCAGAAGATTCTATTGTGTTAGTACCCTTATCAGATCTTATGCTTGAAACTGCCCTCAGAAAACACATGATTTCTGGCTCTGATTTGAATCACCACGTGAACTGGGGTCCCACATGGTGGCTTTCCTTAAATGAGAACGTTAACCCGTAGCCTATCCATAGTCAAAACCTGCTCTGAAGATTTTCTAAAGGTTCCTATATTTCCTATACACAATGTTAGTTGTAGAGCTTTTGCTGCGTATTCCAAGGTTGTTTAGGGAAGTGGTCCTTTTACAGCATCATTCCAAAGAACCTCTTTTGGCAGCTTTATTTTACAGACAAATTCTGTTCTGTTCAAATATGATGTCTATATGAATACTTTATATATTCTTCTACTGTTTACAACCACATAGCTAATTGCACATCTGGCTACCTCAACATACTGTACCTTCCAATATGTACATGTAACACTAAGCTGTATTTTGCTGTACTGCATATTGTTGCTGTCCAAAGAAATATAAGTATCACCAAAATGGCAAATTTACAGGAGAGGGCAAAAAAATTGAATGTAAGTCAATGGAACCAGACTTTTTTTGTCCATTTCTGTTGGTCCATTCATAATGAAATTTTCACACGGTGTAAACAGCAGCTGCTGTGATCAAATGATGCAAAAAGTAAAAATCGACAAAAATAGAGATACATGTTTTTCCTTGAACAGCGACAATATGCTAACTGCTGTTTGCAACTCAGTAACATTCTGATGCACAATTACTGTTCTTGCCCATCCTGCACATCTGTTTTACTCTTTATGCACATTTTGTGTTGTGTCTCTGTTCTTTCGTCTTTGCGCTATTACTATTTTTTAATCACTGCACTGGAGAAGTAGCCTGACAGTGTATCGTTATACTTTACAACCTGTATTGGTATAATGACAATAAAGTTGAACTGAAATAAATTTAATTAAATGTCTATGTGTATGGGCATTTTATTTGCTATCCATCATGATCAGTGAACCTACACGTGTTGTTATTTATGTGTTGATCATAGTAAAACAGTGGTAAATCTGGGTACTGGGGCCTTATAACACCCTACATGTATCTCTGTCTTCATAGATTTTATAAAAATAAGATACACTTGAGGCAGCATATTCTTAATTACTCCACACTACAGCTTTCTGTTAGTGCATTTTAAACTGTCTGGTTCCTATCACCACTACTGTGAACAATTCTGATTTGGATCTGTCCAATAGAGCATTGCATGTCAACCTACTCACAATGACTGAACATTTTGCCAAATAAATTATTCAGAAATGTTGAATCCAAATCTTATTGTGAGTAAAATTCTTTGACTTAAATAACCTCTTACTGTTTACTGTGATCTCTTATTGTGGATGAGTTCTCGTGTATTTAGCTCTTTTTGGGTTTCCTGTTTTTTGGGGGTTTTTGGATGATGACACTGTGAGGGCACGATGAATATTTGGGGGATTTGGAGACCTCTCTAGTGGAAATGTGTAATTGCATGCCACATGTGGAAGAACATTTTCTAACCTCGGTTGTGCATCAGACC
Source organism: Semaprochilodus insignis (assembly GCA_034552555.1). Taxonomy (NCBI): domain Eukaryota; kingdom Metazoa; phylum Chordata; class Actinopteri; order Characiformes; family Prochilodontidae; genus Semaprochilodus; species Semaprochilodus insignis. The sequence continues at coordinate 20,956,511 of CM067494.1, forward strand.
CCTTCCCCAGGTGGATGATTCTAACGACTGTAAGCGTGTTTAAGGAGAACTTGTTGATCTTATATTTGAGACCTGAACATCGAGCTGGGCTTTCTTTTTGAGCCTGTGTGCATGAAGTTAATACAGAAACACCCATGAAACCCGACTTGGCATCCCTGACTCAGTAAATTACTGTTCCAGGCTTTACTGGGTGACTCCTGACTCCATAACACAACTTCAGTGTTAACAAAAAATCGTATATAGTGCGCCGTTAATGTACTGAAAGGCAACAAACTAAAAAACAAAATGAATAGATTTTATGCTACCAAAGCGTGTGTGTATGTGTGTGTGTGTGTATGTGTGTGTTTGAGGGTGAACGGGAGCTCCTGAGGTAGACGCAAGAGGTTTGTTTGTGAGCAGAGTAACCTCGCTGCATTAACCTTCACCCCATTACTTCTGTATTCAACAAGGTAAAATTCATAAAACCAAGAAACACTTTGCAAGGTATTGAGGGCTTTGTCCTCCATTACTGAATTTATGGAACGTGTGCAGTGTACTCTACAAATAAACAAAACTGTCAGGCTTGCTTGCGACTATCACGCACACAATTAAAACATCAATAAAATTATAGAAAGTAAAAAAAATCATTGGGTGTCAAGGTATGTCATGCTTCTTGAATTGAGTAGTCTTTCCGTCGTGACAATGAACACGGACATACTCCACTTAAATTGGGGCATTGTCAAACCTTCTTGTTTCTTTCTAAGTATCCTGCATGTCGATGAATGGAGCATCAAGAGGAATAACCCCAGCAAACATGCCCACACTGGACCAATGAGGGCAAACACATTAGGCCTTTTTGGGCATACCACACTGGGACCATTGGTCCTATGGGGTTGGCCCACTGTGGGCATTCTCCTTATAGCATGAACCTACTGAGGGCAGCGCCACCAACCTGACCAGCTCTTTTGTAACAGTGAAACCAGGCAGCTTGGCTCTTATAGTCATTTCTGTCCAAACACATAGGCAGGCAGAGTGGTTTGATACCTGTTATATTCCTGCTGCTTTAAAAGCCAGCGAAAGCGCGGATAGAAATTGTCCAGGATGACACCTGCTTTTAGCTAATATCCACCGGATCTTTTATAGAGACTAATGCATCGCTTTTCTTTTGTTTGCGCAACAGGTATAAGGATGCTGCAGCTAACAGCTTGGCGGGGGGAGCATAACAGAAAAAAAGAGAAAAAAAAAATGAACAGTAAATTAGTGTTGTCCCCCACTAAAGTAATTACAGCCATTCCCTCGTTACCATTTTGATGATATTGATTGCAAATGCATGGAAGCGAGGGATCCTTTCAGAGACTACAACAAAGATATAAATCATGATTTGAGTTATTAATATCCGCCGCGCTATTAGTTCAGTGATTTATGGACCTTTACAAAGAGGCTGATTAGAGGGGCGAGGTTGGGTAATCTTCTGAGAGGGTGCTTATTAACACATTATTTTTCCATGAGAATATCAATGAATGCCGCCTTGTCATTATTGACATCCCTCTAAGAGGAGGGTGTCAAGATACAGCCATCCTCGCTGGCTTTTGTCTCTCCGTGTGGATGTATCTCACTCATACAGACACAATTGTGACCCTATATTCAGGCCCGGATGTCCTCCAGAGACTGCTGACATAAGCTTAGGGAAGGGGTCTTTGTTTCTTTCTGTCTGTTTTCCTTTTCTCTGCCTTAATGACACGCTTTCATCTGAGTTAAAGATCCCAACACACTGCCACAAGCCTACAACTTCTATATCTCTTCTATAGCACAGCCAGGACTGGTAGAGATAACAGGGACAAACACTAAGTGTTGTCTCCTTCAGCCCGTCCTGGCCCTCCTCTGCCTGGCTTTGTGCCCCGTGATGGCGCATCTGGAGGAAAAGCACCCCCCTTCTCTTTTTTCACCCCTCCAGCCTCCGATGCGCTCAGGCGCTCTTCAAACAACTGTCTGCCAGCCACGGCCTAATCCTTTGCAGGTGACCCGGACCGGTGCTCTCCAGGCAGAACAAGGGCGATAGAGGGCGAGGGGAGGACGGGCAACCGAAGAGGCGCACCACTGCATTCAGAAGCTCTTCCTCTCTCTATCCAGCAACCTAAGCTTTTAACTCTTTTATAGCCTGGAAGTAAAACCGCGGTATGCTGTTAAAAAAGGACCAGAAATGTGAAAGAAAGACCAAACTCTGGGTGCCAAACACTGACCATATATTTCAAAGAATAGAGAAAAACAATAAACTGAAAAATGGTCAAAGGTCTGGCAGCAAAGTTGCTGTCAAATGACAGTCATTTCTGTAAATGTAAATGAAAGCTTTAGCACAAGTTCTGCCAGGAAGACTTCAATGCTACATCACTCATTCAATGCTAATCATTCATTCATTACTCTGGTCAATCGCAGTCTGCCACCTGTCTTTACAAGGATTCAACTAATGTTCCTGTTCTGCTGCTTTCAGGTGCCGATGTTTCTATGTTCTCCTGAAATCACTACAGACCTTTATTACCATGTTAGTTCATGTCAAATTAAGTGTATTCCATAATAACATACCATTGTAATAACAGAAATGTTTGTTTTCCGGGTGTAATGACTGGTCTGAATGAATGTCTCTTTACTGGAGACCTATCATGTCATACCTATTACTGGGGCTGTGTATTGGCAAGAATCCGTTGATATGATACGTATCATGATACAAGGACTATGGTTCAATATATTATGATATTGTAATCAAGATGATAAATCGCAATTTTTGACATAAATTTAGGAAAACCATCACAGAACAATAAACACACTACTTTATGCATAGGTTTGCTAATGCTAATGTTAGCAGTGTGCCTTTATGCTACTTGTTTACATTAGACTGGAAGAATCTACTAGTAAAGAGCACTGCCATCTAGCGGGCAGGGGTTTGAACAACTTCTCCTGCATACAAGATCCGACCATTTTTTTTAATATACTCAAACAGATTTTAAATGTCCAGAAAATAAACTGTAAACTAATTTACAACAGAAAGCAAAAGGAGGATAAATTAATGCATTAGACTCTGAGTGGAAAAATAATAAAAATGATAAAAAGTGGCATTTTGTTTAATACTTTGCTTAACCCCTAGTGGACCACCCAGAAAATGCTGGGCAAAACAGAGCTGGTGATAAATGAAACATGACATACTGAGAAAATTATTACTATACTGTAACTTATTAACCCAGTCAGAAATCTTTGGAAGTTTTTTTTCCAATTCTTTGAAAAACAGTGAAGGCTGGACGTGATCTGGCTTCTCTTTCTAAGAGACTGAAGTCAGCTTTGTATTCGTCAGCTTCTTATTTGTCTTTTCCAGACCGCCTTAAATGATGCAGCAGCTACTTTAATGGTGCACCGGTGCCAGAATTTAACTGCAGCACCAAACAGGAATTTGAATAAGAAACTGTCAAAAAAGTGAGCCAGTCTCGGCTTCATCCTCTTCCCCACATTCTGCGAAACTGCGAAACTAGTTTCTAGTAATTGTTTATTGCATCCCAAATCGTGAAGAAATTGAAGATTTCCCTTGCAGGATGAATAGGCGGTTGGTGTGCAGCACTGGTGTTAATTAAACTCTCACTACTCAAACTTAGACTCTTTCCTGCTTTACACTCTCCTCCGTCAAAATGTTCCTCAACTAAATTATGGTGAAGAAAAGCATTAAAGTTGACTCTTAAAGACATTGGCCTGATTGAGCAAAATAATCGATTATTTTAGTCTAGCACAGATTCACATAGTCAAACTAGTCTAACCCAGATTCTCCATAAACTCCGTTCCAATTTATGGTTCACTTTGGGGTTTTTTTTGGGTTTTTTTTTCTTGCCTACACAGTAAACTGATAAGGCTGCCGATGGTGGGGGGTGACCATATACATACTGATTTAGGTGACATTCTTTTTTCATGCACATGCTGTACATAAAATAAGAACATAAACAGCGAAAACGTACAGCAGCACCTACTGTAACTCCCTGCCTCTAAAAATGTGCTGTTTTATTTGTAATAAAGGGAAAAGTTTAACATGTATGCAATTTGGCACATACTGTCTATCTATCTATCTATCTATCTATCTATCTAAACTACAGTATAATGTTCAGAATTAAGTAATAAGTCTGATTCCCAGAGGAGTATAATAAACCAGTAAAGGAAATTAGAACTGATAAAGTGTGGTTGTTCTGATGACTTTAACAGTAGAAATGTATTATACTGGTATCTGTGAATTTACACAGTTTCAAGGGTGTCAATGTAAGGGTTACTGTGTCTAGATGTTGACACCTATTAGCCGTCTTGTTGAGGAAATCTGCTGGAAAAGCTGCAAGACTAACAAGAACTTTTACAACTGCTGGTAGTGCTGGACACCAGTAAGTCAAGATTCACTGCTTTAATGGTACCGAAAAAACGGGTCCAGAAAAGAAACATAAAAAGAGAGCGAACTACATGGTTATTGGAAAAAAGTCAATAAATTATTGTTTTGCAACCAAGACAAATAACTGTCAATCTGAAATTGATGGAGAACTTCTGTGGGCCTCTATGCATCTATCTACCAATCACCGGCGTCCAAACACCAAGTTTTTGGAATGGCTTTTAATTAGGATCATTTTCTGAATATGTATCACAAATTGTATACATAATGATTTATTTTTTACCTTTTAACAAATACTTCCAGAGACAGAGAGCGGGGATGCTACTGAAAAGTCTGCATAGACTGTGAAGTCAGAATGCCAATGCAAATAGTTTGGGTGCCCCTGGTCAAATGAATCAGTAAGATAAACCAGTAAGGTTGAATACTGAATTCTGATTTGCTCAAAATCAGTATCTGAAACTGACAAAGTGACCAAAAGAGATGTAAAGCAGTAAAGCTTCAAAACAAAAAACACTGATTATCATTCCAATAGCTTTTACAAGTAAGCCTTAAAGTAATGACAGGGATGCAGCTCCAGGTCAAGGGAAAATTACTTCTGGTGAAAGTTCTCTTAAGATGTCCACTTTAACCTAATAAACCAGAGGTATTTCTGGCTTCTGTCATATGAGAGTCTTTCCTCACTTCTGGCAGGTGTGAGAGACACCTGCATGGTGTAATAATGAAACCAGGCCCTAATCAAGTCTTAACCCAGTGCCATAACAGCGCAGCACCAGTTTTACATCACACGTAGCACGAGCGAGGTCACTGGAGGTGTGAAAAGAAAAAGAAAGTTCAGAGCATCTGTCTTATCCTCTATTCATATCTGATCTTATAATGCAAAAAAAAAAAAGTTAGGGACACTTTAGTAAACTTTTAAAAGTTTCTTAACAAAGCAGTAACCTCCTGTTTTCGTGGCGAAGTGACAAAGAACTGCCTGAGGAGTACAGTAGTGCTGTTTATCCCGGTGCTGTCTGCAAGCCAAACGTCTGCCAAGGTTAGAGGCAGGGCCCATCTGATTGCTGATAACTTACAGCCTAATGGAAAACAACCAACTATCTCAGTGGGTTGGAGAAACAGAATGTGGCTGGAATCGGTTGGCCAGCGGCCACAAACAAAAAAAAATAGCAGGACAGGAGCTGTCAGATAGCTGCGGCCAAAGTGCAAGGTGGACTGAAGGCGCTGTAATTGAAAGTTGGCACGCTCCGGGGAGCATGACACAAAATCAAGTAGCTTGAACCTTATTTTTCCAACGACCGGATGCTGTACGAGCAGAGACGCAGAGGCGGTGGGGGCGAGAGACAGAGAGTGAGAGAGAGAGAGAGATGCACCAAGTGAGCTTCTCCAAGCCCCATGCGCTGATGGGCAGGCAGCAGAGGGGCTGAGCACGGGGAAGAGGAGAGTGCTTAAATGGTGAGAGGTCCGGGGACCAGAGTGTTAAATCCTGCCTGACATGGCTAATGCTTAAATCTTATTCCCCTTTTTACAACAACACAGGATCAACAAAGCCCCCGGCCAAAATCCTTTGAGGCAGTGACACAGAAAATTCCCATCCCGGAGCTTCCAAGGGAACAACAAACAGAAGCAGTAAATACAGCTGCATACATTTGGCCAGATAACGCGCCACGACCCCTCCCCAGCCGGGACCCTCTATATACCCCTCCCTTACCCACCCACACACACACACACACACACATAAACTCACTCCCCCCGCTCCTGCTCTTAGACCCGGATCAACACTTTTCATGCTTGAGCAGGGCATAGCAACGCTTTGACTTTCACAGTCTCGCCCTGTGCCCTCCCCCTAATGCCCTCTCGCACCACCCACCCCCCGCCTCCTCTTGTGTGGACGGGGTGAGGGAGGGCACAGTAGGGGAAGATGGAAGGTAGTGAAGGGGGGGCCCTGTTGCTTTAGAAACTCCCTTTGTACTGACTCTCTGTATTTTGTGACTCCCTTTTCCACATAAACCGTGCAGCAGCACTGTGGTCGTGTGCCCTGAAACACATGTGGTTCACAGACGCCAGGTCGCGGCCATGGGACGGAAAGAAAATGAAGCAGAAGGGCACCGAGGGGGGCATGGACTGCAGTGTGAGAAATAGAAAAGAGGAACAGAGAGTGGTTGACATGGTAAGGGTGGGCCGATATGGCTAATACATGACATCATGATACGTGGACATTTTCACAATGCACTGTAATCAAGGTGAAACTGAGGTTCAGCTGAAGACAGGGGGGCCAGTTTTATGCACATTTTTGCAGTCCTGCGGCTAACCAAACTAAATAGCAAACAAACAAACAAACAAATAAACAACAACCAGCAGCAATGCCTTTATTTTTTCATATTTCAATAGTAGTTTTCATTCTGGCAGTGCAGCTGGCAGTATCACCCTTTTATATAGCTTTTACCTTTAGCTTTGTTCCATATAGGGCCCACAGAAAGCCACAGTAGATGACTCAGGGCAAAGGCAGGCAGTCTTTTCGATAAACAGACAAATGCTATAGGAATGTTCGCTCAGTTAGCTCATTTCCAGCTTCGCCTTTTCAGCTTGTATCTTTCAGTCTGTAAAGAGTTCTTAAACTGATGCCAAGCATGGCGAGTGATGCTGAACACGTTATTTCATTCAGTTTATCCAGGTATAGTGTAAAAATGAACCTGGAATTTACCGGATCTGTCTGCCAGCTTTCTAAAGTAATGCTCTGCTATGTGACACACTAGCATGATGCAGCGAGTTCAATGTGTTGGCGACCTTAACTCTCTCCCTCAGAAACCACTTTTCTCATCTGCCTCAAACAGCTTGTTGGAATTCCAGCCCTTTTCTCTGTTACAGAGTGAGGTCATCAATCCTTATCCCTAATCCTTCGGGGCTTAAAGACGCAGGAGCTCTAACAGAGCATTGCAGATAAAGGGGGGAACACAGATGTACAGTATGAGGAAAAATATTGTGATTTTGGGGAAACTGAAAGGATGTAAATCTACTCTAGTAGACCCAAAATATAAAATTATGAACACTAATATTTGTATAGTAGGTCCCGTTTAGGAACGCCATTCATATGGATAGAAAGTAGCCAGCTTAAATATTTTACCAGGTTCTTATATAGATTTGTTTTGACATCCTCTCTCATTCCCCTTTATCATAAACACCTGGCGATGCATATCATGCATCTGCAATATAGCAGTGAATAAAACAATTAAAAAAATTATGAACTCAAAATGAACAGGTGCAAAAATTAAATGAAGCACACAACGGGGTGAGCAGTCAGCTGCTTCTTAATGTGCAGTTTACGCAGTTATACACTGACTCTTGACAACTGGTCTAAATCTGATTTTTGCAGTTCACTCTGTTCAGAAGCACTGATGATGCTCATGCTAAATTGAAAACTGTGTGGTTCAAACATCATATGTGTCATTGTCTTATATGACTTTAATTTAATACTCTTCTATGTCTGCTTTATACTCTCTAATACTCTTTTATACGCTTCTATTCACAACCTATATATAATAGTAATCTGTAAAGCACTGTGAGCTGCTGCCAAAAGGTGTCAAAGTATGAAGTGTTCTGTGGATAAAGATATTATTATTATTATTATTATTATGCACTGCAATGGACTGGCAGCCTATCCAGGATGCATCCTGCCTTCCTCCTATTGAGCACTGGGATAGGCTTCAGCACCCCCTGTGACCCAGAAGGTTTAAGCGGTTTAGAAGATGAATGAATGAATGAATGAATGAATGAATGAATTGAATGTTCTTCTTATTATAAGATACATACCTTCATATCGACCACCTCTCCTCCTGGCCAAATGCAAAGGTATTTGTGCAGCCACTGGATGGACCGGTAGCGTATATGGGAGATGCAAGGGAGAAGACGGGGGTGAAATAAAGGAAAGAGGAAAGCATCCTATGAAGAGGCCTTCACGCTGCTGTTTGATGTAATCCAGGAAGTTAGTTCTGTAACCCAAGCCCTCCATCTTGAAAAAGTGCACAGGAGAGGGCTGAAGGAGGCCCTTGTCTGCCGGGCCGCGAGTTTTCCACATCTGTCTTCCGCATTGTGCCTGTCTCTATAAACAGCCTCCGAACTTGTTATGGCTGCGTGAGGTTTTTCAGGGAACGTTTTAACACTGATTGCATTTAAGCGTTAAATCATCCATATTAAAGTTAGCAGTGTGAGAAAACAAATTACTGCGCAACATTCTGCAGCTTGTGCACTTTTTTTTTTTTGGCCTGGCACCCATGTTTATGCAATGCGAGTCACGCGACATTTCCATGCCTGCTTAAGGGATAGCTGTTTTTTTAACCCATTTTTTCCCCTCCCCTTCTCATCTGGAACACAGTCTAACGTGCTTGCCTTTTCTTCGGGATATTTGACAGGTCGTTGCCTTTGTAAATACTCCCCACCCGGTTCAAACCGGTACCTGATACCACGTCCCACCACCACCTGCCCCCCCCCGCTCCAGTCACCTGGCAACTTGCTGCGAGTTTCTTACTTTCTGTGTGAAGTCCAAAACAAACAAGGATGAACATTACCAACAAAGTTCCTTTTCAATATTCGCTGGGCTGCTGTTGATGCAACATGCAGGATGACTTCTCCTTCGGCCAGACACTCTAAGGAATGTTTAAAGGAAAGTTTTCTGGTAAATATGTGTGCTAAATGGCTCTAAGTGGCTCTAAAAATATGAATTAAAGGATTTTCTAAACACATTTAAGTTGTTTGAGAGACTGAGTGCACTTAGAAGCATGTTTGTTGGTGCTTTGATGTTACCCAGAGATGGGCACTTCAAATTAGCGAGACTCACTTGGAGCTGAGACATGAACTTGGACTCTAAAGACTCATTATATACTCATCATCAAAAGAATAGTTGCACAAATAGTTGCTCCCAGAAGGAATCAACCGACAGGAATGAAACTTGGTGGGTAGGTTTGACATTGTATGACATGCAAATGATTCAAGTTTCACGCCCAACCGTGCATGTGACGTAAGCAAGGATGGGTCTTACCGCTGTACCTGACTGACCCAACAGACACGATTGTGGACACTCAGCGAGCAGTGATGCCCTCCATGAGTCATCCTGTTAGTGCCAGCACCATTGGCAGACGGCTGCAAGACGCAGGACTACATGCACGCAGACCGTTACGACAACTACCTTTAACACCATGTCAGTGTTGCCAAAGACTGCAACAGTGTCGTGCCAGACTGTGACTCAGAATGGTAGTGGGTCATCTTCAGTAATGAGTCTCACTTTTGTCTTGGAAGAGACGGCCAACGAGTCCGAATGGTTTGTTGTCACGCATCACACGTCCAGGAGGCCAGGAGGCCCTACCACAAAATCTTCAATATTTCCATGTTTGTACCTATACATGTGCACCTCTAGGGGTGTAAACATCACTCAGTATCCTAAATAGGACTTTCTGTTAAAGCGAAATTCCACCACTTTAAAATGTAATTGTCAAGATGTAAACAAAGTCATTCCATGTGGTGTGCTGTCATTCAGCCCGTCCACACTGGCAGTGTTTGGAACCAGCTGTCTGAAGTATTCGATGCCGCTAACAGCTACCTCACAAAGGGGTATCAAATGAAGTGGTTATCCATATGTTACTTGAAGCCGGAGACACTGTTTAACTATAGTTTTGAGAGATGGTTTTGGCCTAAAACATATATTTCTTTCATTCATGGATGGCAGAGAGGTACATGCAGGGGGGCTGGGGGGCAAAAAGAAGCTAATGAAACTTATTTTTTGGATTAATCACTATTTTATTACTATCAACATTACATCTAGAAACTCAGAAGACACATGGAGGTTAACCTGCTGTTCTGGATCTCAAATAAATGGCTATGTTTGTGTTGTTGACATTGTGACCCCTGGTTCCCCTTACCACCACTGTTTAGAAATCTGGGTTTCTTTACAATGAACCATTTCACATCAAAACACTCCCAATGACTTTGTTTAGAGTTCAGCCACTGAATTATACAGCAGCTTGGAAAATCAGTGGACGTACCCTTTAAGTTACTCCATACTGAGCGGAGTACGCTGAAGCACAATTTATTCACCTTATGCCTGTAAATAAACAGTTACCTGGACGACACCATATGGGGAAGTACAGAGGATATGGGCTGGCCCGCTTTGTTTTCCTGCGCCTCTCCATCGCATGTTGAGATCACCTATTTAATTCAATTAAAACTTTTAAACATTTTAATTGGAAACAACTGTCCAGGAAAACAGAACTACATAAACAAGACTGTTTCAACAGATTACATCTAATATTAGCCATCTGGCCCTTATTAGGACCACAATAATAATAACAATACAAAAAGGGGGCGGTGAGATTCAGGGACTATTTGGACTAACCATCTATTCCCGTTTTAATTTAGGAAAATAAACAGCGGCCTGTTTTGCGGGCGCACACCTCAGCTGCACTGTGATTCTAAGTTAATATGGCTGAAAATGGCTGGCCCATTTCAGCATGTGGATGGGGAACACATGGCCAGGGATGTCTGAAGGAGGATGGGCAAAGTTTGATTGCAGCATTTTCAAATAAAACCAGATTTTTTCTTTGGCTACTGCTGCTTCATGCAGTTAGCACTGTAAATAATTGAAATAATTGTTAACAACCATTTTTAATAACATATTTTATGTAACATATTTTTTAGAATGTTTATCATTTCTGTATTATGGAAAACCTAATAAACTTATTTTTAAAAAATGAAAAAAAAAATGAAAATGTAATGTAGTATAAACACTGTTTACATTTTCATAAATAACATATATAGCAAGCTATATAAACCAACCAGCCATAACATTACCACCACCTCCTTGTATCTACACTCACTCTCCATGTTATCAGCTTCACTTACCATATAGGAGCACTTTGTAGTTCTACATTTACAGACTGTAGTCCATCTGTTTCTCTGTATACTTTCTCAGCCCCCTTTCACCCTGTCCTTCAAAGGTCAGGACCCCCCACAGGACCACCACAGAGCAGGTATTATGGGGGATGATGGATCATTCTCAGCACTGCAGTGACTCTGACATGGTGGTGGCATGTTAGTGTGTTGTGCGGGTGTGGGTGGATCAGACAGTTCCTGCAGATTTTGTGCTGGGGTCGTCGTAATGGTCTGCGTGCATGTAGCCCTGCGTTGTGTAGCCATCTGCCAGTGGTGCTGGCAATAACAGGATGACACATGGAGGGCATCACTGCTCACTGAATGTCTGCAATCGTGGCTGTTGGGTCAGTCAGGTACAGCGATAAGTCCTATCCTTGCTTACGTCACATGCGCATCCGAGCGTGAAATTTAAATTCTTTGCATGTGTCGCAATGTTAAACCTACCCACCAAGTCTCATTCCTATGTGTTGATTCCTTCTGCATGCAACTATTTCTGCAACTATACTTGATGATGAGCGTAATGTTAATGAGTGGAGTTGGAAAATGGAAATGGTTGTGTAAAAATAAATTCTGACAGTTTTGGTGCATAACGCCACAGAAATAGTGAAGGGCTCAGGATGAAAAATAAAATACTGAAAAATTGTAGTATATGAACCATTTAATAACCAGGAAATGTCATTACAGTAAGTAGAAGACTAAATACTACAGTATAATAACAGTCTTGTTTTTCTAACTAATAAATCAAGACAAACACAGTAAGTCCAAATCAGCCAAAGAAATTCTAATTGCAACAACATTCATTCACAACGGCAATTGTATGTGTTTGAAAGCAGAAATTCTGTGCTCTCAGAACGACATAATCACGCTTTTCTAACTCAATTTGCCTTCTGATTGATTACAGCATGAAGAGCTGCTTAAAGAAGATATCATGCGCACAACTGAAAAGCAATTAATTTCAGGGTTTGGAGGCACGCACGTTCCCCGGCTTATTGAGGGAAACAGAGGGAAACCAATTGCAGACTCCAAGTCGCAGCTGACTTTAAATGTCATACTCAAGGTAGTGCTGGCCTAGCTGAGGCTGCCTGTGAAACTGGGGATTGCTCCTGCATGCATCATTAAGGAAACATATGAGGTGATTAGGAATGGAGATGATGTGTGTCTCGGCTCCTCTTCATTTGAAAAGAGCGTCAGCCCCCGACGCTAATCCCATTGCATGGTTGCCAGGACGCCTCTCAGTCACACTGCGTGATCGCTGCTTACTGGGAGTATGATTTCCTCATCAGTGGATTTTTTAACCCTAAAGAGTGGCCGGTGATACATTCAGAGAATTTGACCTGGTTCAGTTCCTTTCAACTCACTGAAATCTGTCTCTGAAGTAGTTGGGATGTATGTATTTCCACTTCGGTCATAGCAAAACTGGATCAGCAGCGGAAGTAGAGCTTTCCTATCACTGTATGAAAGAAGCTACATGCTTCCTTTATTGTTGGGTGAATGAGCGTGAATACACATTCTCAGCTGAATTCCAATTGCCAAGGGCTTGTTATTGATTTGCCCCTGAAGAGTTTGGTTCCTAAATGGTTTTTGATTCTAGGAAAAACCTTTAAAAGAGCATTGCATCAAATTTCTGCATAATTAAATGGTTAAGATGCAAGCAAAGACGCTCAGTGTGTTGCAATGTAAAATGTTCCATTTTAGAGAAACTTTATCTAGAATTGTTGGTGATTGGAACCAGATGTCTGGACAGTTTGATGGAAGTAGTTACATGAAATGGTTATGAATTTTGTCACTCTACCACCAAGTATCTCCAATTTTTGCAATTTTTCTGCAGTTTTCTGCAGAATTGGTGCTCAGCAGCCGTTGTGTAAACATTTCATGATGATTGGACCAACAGAAATGCTCCAAAATTTCTTTCAATAGAATCTAAAAGAAAAAAGAAAACTACATGCAAAGTGTTCTAAGGCAAAATACTACCCAAAGGAAACATATCTGCCATATTTTAAGATCTGCCACTATTTTACCATTGAGATTACATATAAAAACAGTAGGCTCACCGGTCTGGTCATTTTGTATACTTAATAAAATGGGTAACACTTTACAATAGGGTACTAGTCGTAAGGCTAATTGATATTACATAACCTTGTCATAACAACTGACAAAACCCCACATAAATGTCGATAAATGCTTATTCCAATAGATCACATTTGCCAGTTGTGATTAGTTAGCTAAAACAGCCTTGATGACAGATGACAAACACTGGAATAAGCGTTTCTAAACATTTATGTTGGGTTATGTCAGTTGTCGTGACAAGCTTATATAAGTGTTGTGTAGCCTTATGAAGAGTACCCTACAGTAAAAGGCTAGCTAAAAAGATCATATCTGCAGTGTAGACATTGCAACCTTTGGTCCCCATCGCCACCACTGTATACAAATCCACGTTGACAAAAGTATCTTTACAATGCACCTACAATTTTAGAACAGTCTAAATAGCTTTGTTCACATCAGAACATTTGTGAAATGTGAAATTATATGTGAAATTCCCCTTTAATTTAGAACAGATACTTTACATTACATAGTCCTTTTAACTTTTAAAGATTCCTCAGGGAACCAAAGTGGGTTTTTTTGTGGCATTACTCACAAAAACAACTTAATTTTAATATAGTGTACATATTTCACATATCCAAATTAATGCGACAGCATTGAGAAATCACCTTAATAAAGGTTCAAATTGATTAAAATATGTGCTTTTTGGCCTCTGACTGAATAAAAGCAACATGATTTAGCTCAGGCTCCACCTATTCTGGAATACAGGCCATTTTTTTGCCAGCATTCAACAGCCAATAGCACTAATAACAATGCGCAGAGAGCGGGCTTGTAGAACATGGCAGGGATTGACGGGCCAAATCTTTCATCTCTGCCGCGCACCTCTTCATTCTGCACCGCGTAGCCACGGTTTCACGCCTGTGTTACACTAGCAACCAAAAACATAGCGCCCTCCCCAACCCCCCCACACTCCACCACCACTGCCGCCACCACCCGACACTCGCCCAGTCAGAGCCTGTGTCAATCATTGTTTCATCTGACTTAATCCACAGGTAAGACTGAGGCTTTAAAGCTGACAGAACAACTGCTGATCTGAATCGACTTGTCAATTAACCAGCGAGACAGCCCCCCCTTCGCTTTAACAGCAGTTCTGTTATTATGACTTTGTATGGGGAAAGGTCCCGGACTGTTTGATTCATTAAGTATATATATATATAGTTTAATTCACTGTATGCGTTTGCCTGCATCACTCCAATGCAAAAATAATTGGAAAGCGTCTCTGTACACTGACAACACATTATCACATGCAGCATAATGAAGAGGCTGGTGTTCAGGACTACAACATCAATAGTATGGATTATAGCTTTGTGGCTCCCTCCCAGGTTAATTTATGAGGTCCCTGCCTTTTTTACGTGCATGTGTGTCTGTGTGGATATATGAAGCCGCGTGGCTTCCTCTCCGCTGAGGGTCTCGGAGCAGTCTCTTCAGAACATGGTTTTAAATTAGAGCGTCCTTTATCTTATACAACACAATTGGATTTCTAAAGCAAGCAATTCTGACTCGAGCGAAAGCAAAGACATTCAAAAAAGAATCTTTCTTATCTCTTAAAAGGAGGCGGATCATAAAGTGTTTTGTAATTTAAGGGTGAGTTTGGGAGTGATGTCTTAAGTAAACTTTTTTTTCATCCTTGCCACATACCCTCCCTCCCCACCAACCAACCAACCAACCAACCAACCAACCAACACCACCACTACAACACCCCACCTCCTCCCCAACACAGCTATTTAAGAATTCAAATCATCTTTTTTAAATGAAGGAGAACAAAAAGGATCTGTCTTCTTTTCAAGGTCAGAGAGATTGTCGGCCCAACGGCTTGCGTCCTTGTGCTGCCCGTGCTACAAAACGGCCGTGCAAATAAAAATTCCAAAGAATTAAAATATGATGTGTGTCTCATCTTGAAAACAGCTCTGCGCCATACTTTCACAGAGAGAGGCTTCTGCGACTGGTTTGATTTACGTTATTTGCCGTGAACAGAAACTTGACCCCTTTGAAAGGCCTTGCTCCCGGGAAAGAAAAAAAAACACAGTGGGCTGTATTGGAGTATTAACAAACAGAAATTAGCTCTTATTAACAGATAAAGGGCATTCAATGAAAGAATCTGCAACACAAAAAACTCTTTTACTTTTACTGTTGTAGCAAAAGTCCAACAGCTCTTATTAAACCTTCAGATTCTGCCGGTAGGCTGACGGCGGTGCATTCCTCAGACCTAAACCTGCCCCTGGGGCTGTTTGTATAAGACTATAGAATTCACAGGGATGACAGTAACCATACAATATCCATACATCAGACGGTGTCAGGAAGCCGGGGGGTTATGGACGGATGCAGTGTCCCCTTTCTGCGTATCCCATAAGGCCGGTGGGCAAGAGAGGACAGGCGGAGGGGCTGGAGCACATCTCGCAGGAAGCGAGGGGCCAGATTTATATACCGTTGATCAAATTGCGCGTGAGTTATAGCCGGAGCCTCCCCCGCTCCTTGTCCTGCGGCACAGTGCTATATCACCTTCAGCCTGACAGGCAGAGTGCCTAATTCTCGAATCAGACATCCATTACAGAATAATAGAGCTGAATGGAGAGGTAGAGTTTCCCTATGGGGGATTAGCCCGCCGTAATTTATAATCCATAACATGCACGTGAAGTCATTCACGGCCTTTACTCCGACAGTGCCCTTGTCAATCAATGGTAGGAAGCGATGGAGGAAAACAAATAGTGATGAATGAAAGAGGGGCTGTTGTTCTTTTTTCGGAGGCGCAGAGGGCCTGGGCCGTCATCGAGTGGGCTTTTTCCTGAGCGTTTGATTATGGCTGTTGAGTGCCAGAGTCATGCTCAGCCAGTGATCTGCATCTGAGGGCTAATATTCTAATAATATGCGCTAGCAATTGCATAAAGCTCACGTTTAGTCTTTAGCAGTGGATGCTGTCTTATTGTGATCGCCACCTCATTTTTAGTAGTTATATTACATCTATTAAAGAAACCTTATGTTGATGTTAAAGCAGCAAACTACAATGCTTAACAATTGCATTAAGTCTTTCACAGTGCGCTGCAGCCAGTTCAATCACATGATCAAATAATAGGCCTCATCAGTTATCATTAACATGCAATCAGCGTTGCCTCAGTTCCTCTAAGGGCTCTGCATTAGTGACAATATGTGATGCATCATGTGGCCTGCACCCTGCATATGAATACCGCTGGTGTTTGTTCAAAAGCATGACATGCGGCGAGACATGTCAAAATTAAAATTGGACCAAACACCGATGCAATTAAAATGCAAATGCAGAAGATGAGAGATTCGTACTCAGATAAGACCCGTAGTATTGCGGCCAATCAGCTTGCATGCGGGGTGATCAAGTAAGCCCCGTGGAGCAACACCGTCAACTCTTCTGTTGGGGCAGGATGCAATATGATTATGGCATCATAATTTGTATCGTCCTCATTTTGAGTGCACGTTCATCATTATTAGAAGTACGATATATACAGTACTGCACTGGCTGCTAACATGGACTGTGCATGTTAGTGGCTAATTTATTACTCACTAAAAAAAAGGCGTCATACTTCATTATAAGTGGTGCATTTGATTACTATTATCAGTCTTACATTACAGGCTATAATTACAGCTGATGACTACTACTGCAAACCTCTCTGGATGCAGTGCTGTGCAAAAGTCAGAGGACCTCAATGTCACCATCACCATCTTTTCAACTTTGAGAAAGAGGAGAACACGAAGCTCCATTCTTACTTCAGATCTGAAGAAAGCACAGGTGTTTCTGTCCATCCTTCCACTGTGAGAAGACAACTCATCGCTAAGGGAATGAAAGGATGTGTAGCTGTCAAGAAGCTGATACTGAGAAAAGGAAATGGCCAAAAAAGAAGATCAAGCAAATCAAACAAAGAAGTTGCTGGTGTTGTCAGAACAATGGACTGGCCTCCCCAAACTCCAGACCTCAACATCAATGAATGTGTTTAGGATTACTTGAAAATGCAACCAACTTTTAAGACTGAACTTTGGAGGTGTGAAACACCATTCCTGCAAGCTGATGATGTGAATCTAATCAATGATCTATCCTTAACCCTATTTCAGCTGTCTTACGCTCACTGCACATCATGTATAGATCATAGTGTGAACTTGTATTGAATTACAAAAAGAAAAGGTGTCAGTTATTGCAATCAGTATCTGCCTCATACCTAATTATTGGTTCTGGCATTGGCTATCAGCGCAGCCTAAGTAATTGCTAGACCAACAGGCAGTTAGTGCTACAGCCATATTGCATTTTCCCACTAAACGGGGCTAAAGGGGGGTTGGGGCTGTTCGGTGGATAAGTGGGTCGGATTCTTGGACTCTAAGGAGTCTGCTGGACTAGTCTCCATTATTAGCCCTCAGTCCTGGCGGCACGGGTGTGGGGACAGCAACAGTTCTCCAGGCACCAAGAAACATTAAAAACCGCTCACCAAGGGAATGGCCATTGCTTTTTTATGTTCCAATGAGATTACGAAGTGAGGAAAATAGGGTATATAAATATATATAGAGAGAACCAATCTAATACTTTAAAAGCAACAAATAGGACAAAAGCGAAAAGAAAAAAAAACTATTACATGGGGCTCTGTACAGGTGACTCATAATGAGAGTGGTGGTTGGCGTAGAGCGCCTTTCAACAAGGTTAAACTCAAAGGCAAAGGACACGGGGCATTCAACATGTAGCACAGGGGAGCGCTTAACCAGACCATTACAGAGCGTGTCTCCTGTCCTTTCACTGATTTACTGATGGCAGCTACATTAAAGACCAACATTTCTACATTAACGTTTCTCGCTCTAAAAGGCCTTTGAGTAGACCGGTAATGACAGAAAACAGCTTTTAAAAAGAAGCCACGATAAAAGTAATAACTTCCAGCTTTGATTGGGCTCAAACATATAGAAAGGTATTGTTTCAGCTCACCCAAAGACCTTCTGATGATGAATCATTTTTACATTGAAATGAAACTCGTTATGGTAGTGCAGGGCTAAGAGGACATAATCACCTCATAGCCCCCTTCATAGATATGTTCGGATTGCGCCTGCACACTGCCGGGAGTTAGATTCCCATCTACATTCCCCAAATGAACTATACAGCCATGGGCGCGAGGCAGGCTAAAGGGAGAAAGACTCCATCAGAGCAAATATCAAAGCGTCAATCTGGAGTGTGTGGCGTGGAAGCAAAGTTGACGCCACGCGAAAGTGAAGGACGTTAATCTCCGGATATGTCGGCTAAAATGTCATTAGAGAAAGCTGGAGTGTCTCTTATTACACAACGGTGGTTAAAAGGGAGCAGCATTAAATGCTTCAGCTGAGGATGATCCCATCATACCTGCAGGCTACAGAAGCTAAACCAGGTCTAAGCAAGACAAGTCTCCTCTATGCATCTGCTGGAGTAAGGGTGTCTGTGCAGGGGCATTAGGGGGAGCTGCTCTCTGACTGCACTACATGCTAGATCTGAGTTCCTTCTGTGGATGCATTTATGGCTGGGGGTTTGTTCTTAGCTAACCTTTTCATGTATGGTTATGTTGTTGAATTGGCTTTCCGTGCATGTACAATTGTGAAGAAGTTTGTGAATCCTTTGGAACGGCAGGAATTTCTTGCTCCTTAAAGGTGAACCTATTCTTGATAATAAGTAAAACTGGTGGAAAAATTGGTGGAATTCATCTTTAAAAAAACAGCAGACAATTTACAATGTCGGTCTTAAATGATATAAACATTCAAGTTAATTAACAGAAAAAGTACATGAACATACACATTTATTTAATATGTATATTTATTAATTCCTTTATTGGAAAGAAAACCTAGAATGTAATTACAGGGGCTGGACTTGAATATTTGACTATTTTATGAATTCATTTGATGGGTAGTTATTGTGGTTTTAATTTTGGGCTTTGACTTTTATTGATAAAAAAGCTGAACTGTAAAATTCTGTAACATTCAGAGTTCTCAGAAGAAACAAGAAACATAGATGAGGTATTTGATGGCAAATACGTCAAGAAGAGCCTCTCATGTGCTATTGCTAAAAACACAGCCTTCTGCTCTACTCTGGAAAACCCACCACTCCACCTGCATTCAGGCTCTTCAACATAAAAGTCCTTGTATGAATGAACCTAAAACAGCACAACATAAACATTGCTTCTCTATTAAAAACTGGACTACTTACAACACCACAGTGTGCTTTCTACATCTTTCCCAGTCATCTGAACGGGAGTGAGATCTTAATGTGTTCAGTTTCTTTTTGATTTTAGCCACTGTGCAGTGTATTTATCTCAGTGTCTTCTTTGCATCATGACCTGACCTCTTTCTAAGAATCATTGACAGAAGTCATTCTGCTGTACAAGTCAGGATTTACCACTGGCTCAGTGACTGCTAGATTTCCTGAAATTGCTCTTAATTTGGTCATAATGCCCAGTGTCTGAAGCAGGTAGCGAAAATTATGTAGGTTTTTATTTGTCAGAAAAGCTCTGAACTGACTGGAACACCTGACTCTGTTTATCCTCTTTTCATAAGATTATTATCACAAGTTCATTATTGGGGTACAGATCGTTGTCACAAAGTCTGCTCAACTGTACAACTCAATAAAGACAGTAACTACAGTGCTATCTGCATTTAGATCTATGGGAAAGACATCAGGAAATGGGTTTGGGAATTGTGGTCAAAAATTGTGGCCAGAAATTGTGCCGGTCTAGCACCCAGTGTTCAGGGTGTTTCCGGCTAGGATAGACTCCAGCACCCCTCCAGATAGTAAAAAGCCTTAGAGTATTAAAAAGCCTTCACTGCAAAGATGAATGCACATTTGAGA
The DNA here is from genome assembly GCA_034552555.1 of Semaprochilodus insignis. Lineage (NCBI taxonomy): Eukaryota > Metazoa > Chordata > Actinopteri > Characiformes > Prochilodontidae > Semaprochilodus > Semaprochilodus insignis. The sequence continues at coordinate 20,976,718 of CM067494.1, forward strand.
GTTCAGTAATGCCAAAACGCTGTACAGGAAACTAATTGTCATTATTATTAAATGAAGATGGCATCACATTTTTGGAGTCCAAAATCCTTCTTTTTCTTGGGATGGTATGAATGAGGACTCTAGAAGTGACCTGTCAGACGGTATTTTATGGATATGGTCATAACAGTTTGAGCTAAACGGAACTCCTACTCCTACAACTCAAACTGGGGCTATTCATCATCATGGTCTCAACTTGCACATGCACAAAGAGAAGGAAGTGTGTAAAAAGTGGGTCTGAGGATGTTAACAAGTCTGCTCCTCTCCACAACTTGTGATGATCTATTTTCCATATTTATGCTGTCTAGATCAGTCCCTCCTCCAAATAGCACACTGGTCTCCTTCTGATTCCCCCTGTACACTGCAGAGGTGTCAGCGGACCATTGCTAACAATACGGGTTCATTTCCCTAAGGTCTGGAGCTACGACTTTCAGCATATCATGAGACACTTCTAAAAATGAATGTTTTATACATCTCAGGCAATTAGGTTAGAAATCAAGTCTAAGTAGAACTTGTAGCTTAAGCAGGACGCACTAAAGGCAGAGCTGCACTGACACTTAACGTACAAGTAGCTTAAAAGTTTGGGCCCTAACAGTTTGAGCAATTCAGAAAGGTGCTTGGTTACAACAGAGCAACTTGAGAAACTACAGTGAGATACCAGAGTAGAGAAACATAATCACTGCAGATGCTTCCAGGCAGGTGTACAGCAAATATACAGTTCAGCAAATAATATCTTACCATGAACTGTGACTGGTATAAAAATGCAGAGCTGGATCTATCGGCCTGGGGACCTGAAAGAGGGTTCATTATTGGGGTACAGATGGTTGTCACAAAGTCTGCTCAACTATCCAACTCAATAAAGACAGTAACTAGAATGGTATCTGCATTTAGATCTATCAAAAGCTGGTCTGGTACCCTGTCCAGGGTGTTTCCTGCCAGGATAGGCTCCAGCACCCCCCAACCCCCACCCGGAAGGATGAAGCAGTTTAGAAAATGAGTCAGAGTTAGTGTAAATTGTTGTCAAAACCGCACATGCCATGACTGTAAAGCGGGTGTTTTAGTATTAGTTTTCTTTTTAGAAAAAGCATAAGAAGCATAACTGGTCCTCAGGTGACTGAGAAAACCAATACAGGACGTGATCAAACTTGGTCAGCAAGGACAGTCAATTTATAACTACGTAAAGAGGAGTATTAAAAAGCCACTGCAAAGATGAATGCACATTTGAGAGTTCAGTGATGCCAAAACGCTGTACAGAGATGTGGAAAAAGTGATATGGTCAGAGGAGTTATCTTCCATTTTCTCAACAAGTAGGTGAGTTCATGTGTGACATTCATCAAAAGAACGGTACAGACCTGAATACTTGACCCTTACATTGATGGGGTCCTTTGACAGCAATATACAGTGATGAGCAACTGAATGTTCTGGGTCCTCCTTCAGCTGTCCATGGCTGGTTGGTAGTAATAACACACTTGGCAAAAATGAACTAAATTCCTTGGCAGGGCGGTGGTTTATCGGGATTATGTTTAATGTGTTATACGTTATCAAATGTGTATTTTGTTGTCAATTTATAAAAGCAATAAGCTACTTGTTTTAGGTACTTCGCTCAGCATCATGCCTAATAACACCCTTAGCTGTGATAAAATAACTGTAACAGAGCTCATTGCTTAGCTCATTTATTAGAACTTGGTGCTTGAATGTAAATTAATTCCAAGAGAAAAAAAAAACTCAAATTTGGTAAAAGAAACTTAGTTAAGTGATGTATTATCAACATAATTCTGACAGCATTTAGAAAAATATTATAAACAATTAATATAATAACCTGTAATATGATAGCTTTCCACAAACTACATTTCAAAGGCTGTGCCTTTTACAGCCAGAGGTTTTCAGAGAGATCCTGTATGTCAATGTATGATTTACAATCATTATGTATTTTTGACAACCATGTGGAAAATTATAGCTTTGCTCCAGGGAGGGGGCAAAAAGTTGAAAGAGTTGAGAGTGAAGTTTATCTGTGTTCAGAGGTTCCAGGCCCCGGTGGAGAAACAGGAGGAGGAGAGGTACCTCCTCTACAAAGCCATTCAACACTAAAATCCTCACATATTAAACCTGATCCCCGCCATCTCTGTATCAGCGAGCTCTTCTCTCAGACATGCCATAACCCTGAGCAGATGAATCATTTATTAGCACACACACACACACACACACACACACTTTTGTTTTTGTACCTTGTCAAGATGTGGGGTCATATATATGTCCCTGTGTGTTTTATATTTTAGTGATGCCCTAGAAAAAAACATTCTAGTGCCATTCTTGATCATTTTTGGCTGACTTGATCACATTTGGCTGAATTTTGAGTGATATTCAATTTATCTCTAACATATATATATACACTCATCGTCAAAAGAATAGTTGCAAAAGTGTGGGATTGCAATGCTATTGGGAAGGAGGATAAAGGTTACCTGGAACAATAAATGATGATACATTTTGAATGATATGCTCAATATTTATTGAGGTACACATACAGAAGTAGTGTCTCTCAGTATGGCGCTGAGAAGCCATTTTTGTTAACGCAACATGCCAGACATCTCAGCATGGAGTTGTAGAGGTTCCTAATGGTGTCCTGCGATAATCCATCTCATGCAGCTTGCATAGTCTCACACAGTTCCTGCAGATTTTGTGGTAAGGGTGGAGGTGGAGTGACACCAGGCCTTCTGGACGTGTGGCGTGTGACAACAAACTGTTCATCTTGTTTGACAAAAGCGAGACACATAACTGAAAATGACCCGCTGCCATTATGTGAAACTTCATGCCTCATGATGTTAGACCTACCCACCAAGTTTCATTCCTGTCGGTTGATTCCTTCTGGGTGTAACTATTTGTGCAACTTTTTTGGACGATGAGTGTACATAAAGTACTATGACCTGCTACTGCCTGGCGCTGGCTTCTAGAAGGTTGTGAGGATTAAGGAGGATGATCATCATGATAGGTGAGTGGCCCTCTGGAAAAGTGGCTAATTTTTGGGTGTGTGTTTATTGTTAAATTCTGGTGGGGGAAGGTGCAACAATGGGGTCAGCATTGCAAGGCTCGACGTCAGGAATGGTGTCGGCGTGAGCGAGGCTGTTGAAAGTGAAAGGCTTCAGTGCAGGTGTTTAGCAGCAGCTGCCGGCTGTGGGTCGAGTTCAGCATGAATGGCTGGATGGTGACCATTGTCCAGCACTGTTCAGGTCAGTCACCAGTGGTGGAAGCACAGCTCCCAGTCAGCATCATGCTAGCATCAGTGGCACAGTGGATGGTGAACCAAGCAGATGGTGGCCGGGTGAGCGGGCGTTGACGTGGTGGGCTGTGGGACGTTTCATGGGAGGCACAAGAACTACGGTAAATTGATGTTCATTAGTTTAAGGTATGTGTATGTGTTTATCGTGTTATTCTGTGTCAGTGGATGCTGGCTGTTAGTGTATTTTCTGTGTTGGGGGGGTCACCAGTAGCATAAAGCCTTCGGTTAGTGGCGACTTCCCCACTCAGTTCAGTGCTTTATATGTGTCTTTCTGATGGTGTCTAACATAAGACATAACATCTCACAGCAGAATCATAGACTCCCCTGTATCCTACTCTATGCTGAAGCCACAAAATATTACATATAAAGCTCTGTGCAAAAGTCAAGAGATCACCCCACATTCATTTCATTTTCTGTCAGAATGGTAATTAAGTAGAAGTTAATCATGTTTCAGAGTCAGGAAAAAGCAGGGATTTTTTATTCAATAGGAAATTACACAGAAGTCTCAACATCTAATGGTATAATCAGATTTGGAATAAGTAATGAGTTTGCCTAGCTTTTTTCGTTCCCTTCAGGAGACCTGCTTTCAGTTTTCCAAGAAACCTGCAGGGATATTTTTCCACACCTGCAAAGTTCAGCTTTAGAAGTCGGTTGTATTGTGGAATTCCACATTCGTCGATGCTGAGGTCTGAATTCTGGGATGGTCAGTCCAATCTGAGAACATCAGCAACTTTTTTGTATTTGCAAATGTTCTTCTTTTCTATTTGTTTCATTTTCTCTGTAACAACTTCTTGACAGCTACACATCCTTTCAGACCCATAGCAGAGTTGTCTTCACACAGTGGAATCATGGACAGAAACACCTGTGGATTTTGAGAGGAGCCTGATCTTCTCCTCTCTCTCTCGAAGATGAAAACTTTCAGTACTGTTACTGAGGCTGACATTGTTGGTGACCTACTAGGTTGATTGCTAGCTGTTTTGTTCTCTGTGTCTTTTAACTTCCCTTTTGGAAACTCCTGGTTTTCACTTCATCTTATTATTCATATTATTCTATCATTTCCCCTTCCTCATGTAAACAGATTATCATGTAACTGGATTATCTCACACATACAGTGAAAAAAGTACAGTGCTACTTCTTCCTCCGCTGGACTGATGACAGGCTCATCGCTACAGTGGCTCACTATCGTCACTCCTGTTGATAATTGTAGTTCGTTTTGGAATGCTTTAAACTAAAAATCTTACATATTTCAACTTCACGTCAGCAGTTGGTCCTTAACAGCCCTTTGGGTTTCTGAGTGTACATTTGAGTCTACTTACTTTATTGTTTGTAAGATGATGAACAAAACAGTGCAGCATAGAAAACACAGCAACACAACAGAACCCTGGGTCTATATGCTGAAAGTGATAATAATAATAATTTCACTCAATTTTTTTTACTCAATAATTTCAATTTACACAAATATTCGGGGCTTTTGTGTTGTTTTCTTTTTTGTTTTGCTTTTCAGGCCCAAGCCTGTCAAAGCAGTTTTTCACTTATTCTTATGATTCTTATTGTTCTATGATTTCTATTTCATCATGTAACTGGATTATTTACATTTACATTTACATTTACATTTAAGGCATTTAGCAGACGCTCTTATCCAGAGCGACTTACAACCAGCTAGTACAGGAAGTTTAGAGCCTAAAACTCACCATGAGCTCAGACACTGCCCGAACAGGGGGCCAGTGCTGATACCTAGATAGATCAATACACATATATAGAGCAAAAAGAGCACTACCTGGCAACCCCAGCCCAGTGCTCACACCTATAGAAAAGAAAAGGTCATTATAAGTGCATTATAAGTGCACCACAACACAAGTACATACACACAACTTACACCTCTACTAGTGCTTACTCACTTAAGTGCATTACGAAGAGATGGGTCTTCAGTCTGCGTTTGAAGACTGCGAGAGACTCTGCTGTTCGGACGCCCAGTGGGAGTTCATTCCACCATCTGGGAGCCAGGACAGAGTCTGGTTGTTTGCCTTCCATGCGACTTCAGGGATGGCGGTTCGAGTCTAGCTGTACTTGAAGCGCGAAGGGCTCGAGGTACACATCGACTCTTCACCATCGCCATAAGGTAGGGAGGGGCTGGTCCATTCTTGGCTTTGTAGGCGAGCATCAGAGTTTTAAATCTGATGAGGGCAGCAACAGGAAGTCAATGAAGGGAGCGCAGCAGTGGAGTCACGTGGGTGAACTTTGGAAGATTGAAGATGAGTCGAGCTGCTGCATTCTGGATCAGTTGCAGGGGCCTGATGGCCCGTAGAGGAAGATCAGCCAGGAGCGAGTTGCAGTAGTCTAGCCTTGAGATGACCAGAGACTGGACCAGCAGCTGGGTGGCCTCCTGAGAGAGGATTATCTTATACATAATCTCTTTAGAAATATCTCCTCAACATGAATAACCAATTAAATATAAAAAATTAAAGAGTACTATAGTACTCTTACTAGTACCAGTACTATAGATGTCAATACTGAACACAGTAGCTCCAACACACAGTACAGTATATGTGAGTACTGAACACAGTAGGTCCAACACACAGTACAGTATATGTGAGTACTGAACCCAGTAGGTACAACACACAGTACCACACAGTACAGTATATGTGAGTACTGAACCCAGTAGGTACAACACACAGTACCACTCAGTCCATATATGTGGGTGCGGAACCCAGTAGGTACAACACACGGTACTGTATATGTACAATAATATATATTCATGTATTTTTACTTTTATGCATCATTTGAACACAGCAACTAGTGTTTACATTGTGTAAATAATTCATGATGAATGGACGAACAGAAATGGCTCAAAATCGCTTGTAATAAGTCTGGTTCCATTGACTCACATTAACATTAAAATAGGTTTTTGCCCTCTCCTGTAAAGCTGCTACTTTGGAGATACTTGTCCATCTTTGGACAGCAACGATATGTAATATTAATGTCTGATATATGTATGTAAGCACCAATATGTAAAAATGTATCACATGCATTTTATATCTGTAAATAGTCCATCCATAATAAGACCTTTCCTGGCCTGACCCTAAACCTGACCATGACCTCGATATTCCAAAACAATGGCTCTGTTTTCTTTACCGTACTGGAAGCAATGTATTGGTCCTGTTACTCCAGTTTTTATCTGTTATTCATACACGGTTTACATACACATACACACACACACACACACACACACAAACACCCCCACACATACACAGACATCCCCCCAACACACAGACACACACACACACAATCAGGCAGACATACACACTTCAAACTGCTTCAGGACAGAAAGCAGATGCAACACTGAGAGAGACTTTGACCTTTGTCGTCGCCTTTTGTTGCATGTCTTCTTTTCCTCCTTTCCCCTTTTTTCCACTCCAGTTCCCACATAAACAAACAGAGAGCTCCATTGTGTCGTGCTGTAGCACCAGAGCATCTGGGCTCTGACATCAGTTTGTCAAAACTCCCTGCAGAAGAATGAAAATGAAGATCTCTTCCTTTTTTTCTCTCTCTCTGTCTCAATCTTCTTTTTTCTCCCACACTCCCTCTGTGTCTTACACTCTCTCTGCCAGTCGCTCTCTCTCTTTCTCTCGCGCTCTCAATTTTCTCTCTCCTTTCTGTCATTTAATCTCTCTCTCTCTCTCTATCTCTCTCTCTCTCATTTATCTCACTCTCCTTCTCCTGGCCTCTTTTTCTCAATTTTTGTGTTTCAGTCTCTCTCTTTTCTTGTCTTTTTCTTTCTTTGCCTTTCTGTCTCTCTGTGAGTCTCACTCCTTTCTATTTCTCTCTTTCTCTCCTCCTCTTTCTGTCAGCATTTTTCTCTGTCCCCTTACCCTTCTCTCTCTCTGTCTCTCTCTCTATTTGTATTTCTCTCTCACACACAATTTCCCTAGCCTCTCTCACTCTGTCAATCTCTTTCTCTCTCTCTCTCTCCCTCTCTCTCCTTTCTCTTGAAGCTGTCTCTTTTTCTTTGCTTCTCTCTCTCTTTCTCTCTCTCTCTCTCTCTCTCTCTCTCTCTCTCTCTCTCTTCTGTCCTCTCTCCCTCCATTTTGGTCTCTTCCTCTTTTTCTATCATCTTTCCCTTCTCTCTTTCTTTTCTATTTCTTTCCCTCTCAGTCTCTCTCTCTCTCTCTCTCTCTCTCTCTCTCTCTCTCTCTCTCTCTCTCGCCTAAGTCTCTCCTTTCTGTCACACTGTTTCTCCTGCTCTCTCTCACTCTCTATTATGCCCTCTCTCTCACTCCCTTTTTCCCTTTCTCTGTCAGTCTTATTGCTCACTCTCTCTCTTTCTATATCCTCTTCCCCTGCTGCCTTACTCTCTCTCTCTCTCTCTCTCTCTCCCTATCTCTCTCTCTCTCTCATATCCCCATGCACTCTCCAGTTCTCCCCCTGGCTTGTCAGCTGCCAGGGGCTGACATCTCCTTTCATGTTCCGTGCCCAGCGAGGGCTTTGAACATTCGTTTGATTCTTTTAAGATAATAGCTGGTTAGCTGTCAGGCAGAGGATGATCAGTTAAAACCTTAATCACTGCCTGTCGACTCACATGACAGTTATTTTATTTTTTTCCCTCTGCCCGTTCCCTCTGCCTCTAAAATTAATCCCGCCAGCAAGGCAACAGCAAACACAAACGCACGCTTTGTTGGTAAGAAACGAGGAGACTAGAGGGAGGAGGTCAGAGGAGGCAGATTGTGCGGATGCATGTTGCCCAGGGTGACTGTCAGCGTTGTGTTGGTTTAGCTCAAACCTGTTCAGCGTCCAGGTTATGAGAGAAGAAGAGATCTAGACTAGTTCCCCTCTCCCCATGTAACCTGTCAACGTACACCTGCCAACTTAGGAGGGTTAGAAAAAAACGTCCCGATTTCGCCCACCTGTCAGCAGATCACGCTCATGTGACATGGCCTGGCAGGTACAGGAGAGTTTCTTGTAGGCCGCCAGAGAGAAGGCCTTGATCAATCAGGCCTGAGAGCTGTGAATTGTCATCTTCTGACGTTCAAAAGCTCCTGCCAAAACTCCATCCAGAAAGATGTGACACTCAAAGTGGAACTTTGGGGGGAAAATGTTCAGTTCTTTTAGACAGACTCAAAGTTCTTTAACCCTTTAAGGCTGATGGAAAAAAGTGGCTAAATCCGCAGTTTCAGATACTCGTTTTCCAGTTTAAAGGATTTATTTATTTAAAGAACCAAATAGAGGGGCAACCTGCCACCAGGAAGTTCTGATGTACACCATTTTCATGAGAAACAAGGAAAAGCACAGTCGCTCCTGCTCAATGTCTCAAAGAAATGTTGTAAGTTCAGCATCAGCCTTAATCCTGTTACTCACTAAGAGCATCTCCAAAGGGATGTCAATGTTAACTATTCTGCTGCTATTCATACCACTTATTTATTTGCTGCTGAATGTGGCTTCTTGCTGGCAGTTGCTTGCCTAGAGTTTCAGCCATCATTTATTCATCCTTCCTTGGCTACCTGTCCTTAAATGATCTGAATGGATACAGGACCTTTAGCATGATTATGAAAGACTGAAAAACACGGTTCAAGCAGGGCTACTTCTTCATCCTTTCATGTTGGACTGATTGGCATGCCTCCACACATGTTTACAGCATCCAAAGACTCCCTGGACTCCATTTCCCAGAACCCCCTCCAGTCACATGCCTCTGTCACATGCTCCCCCTCGTCCAATCACACCCTGTTTCTGAGACGCTCCTCACCTGAGTTCTAACTGTTCTCACATGATCCTCGTTTCTCCTGTTTGTATATATACCTCTCAGTTTATACTCATCCTTGTCACATATTGCCATCATTTACACATTTCTTACTGAGTCTTTCTTTCTCTCTCTCTATTCTGTAGCATTACTGGTATTTGACTTGTTTGTGGTTTTGGTTTGCTCTTTGCTTCAGCCCTTTTTGGATATGTTAGCCTGGTCATTCTGCCTGTTTGTTACCGACCTTTGTCTTTGTTCTTTTCTCTCATCTTGCACATCTATCTGTGTATTTGCCTTCTGGTTTTGACCTGGCCTGTTTTTGTGACTCCAGCTCTGGACTGCTCTAGTGTTGTTAAAGCTCTTTTAATATCTGCTAGCGTTTGGTTAGTCACAGCCACATTACACTGATGGACTAATAAGCACTTACCAATCCAAAATCTGTTCTGAATATGCTCTCATTGTGCCTTAGGCCAGTTTTATGTAGTGATAGAAAACACAGCACCACAATAGAGCCCCGGGTCTATATGCTAAAAGTGATAATGTTTTTACTTATTTAAACTGTGCTGTTTTTGTTGTTGTTTGTTTGCACAATTTTCCCTTTACCACATTAGTTAATCATGGTCGCTGAAGCTACAAGGCTACTCAGGCAAAAGTTGAGTATATTTAATGAACTACTTTAATATCAGTGAGTACATTTCAAGCACATTATTGTTTTGTGTGCTAAATACAGCTGAAATATATATATATATATATCTACATATATATACAATTACAAGTACATTTTACCTCAGGAGTACTTCAGTGTACTTAATAAAAGTATACTTATTTGAAATCACAGAGAAAATATTTCAATGTACTAGGAATGTACTTTAATATCCACAAGTACATTCCATGCATATTATTATATTATTATTTTGTGTGCTAAATACAAATGCATACAATATATATATATATATATATATATATATATATATATATATATATATATATATATATATACACACACACACATAGACAGATAGTAAGTAATCTGTCTATGTAATAATAAACACATTTTCCTTTAGTAGGACCTTTAGTAGTCAACCTTAGCGTTGTCTCTGAATAGTACAGTTAAGTACATATTTTTAATACCGCTAATGATTATATTTAGCACACTAAGTACATATTTAGTACACTGAAAATAGCACACTTTCAGTACATTAAACATGAGTGCAAGGACGTATACTAAGTATACTCAAAGTAAGTATACTTCAGTGTACTTTTTTCTCCTGGGGTAATTGAAGCATATACTCACTATTAGCATCAAGCAATCTATAAGCCTCAATCTCAGAAGCACACACTGTAAAACACTGCTGTCTACACTGTCTACAACAGTAAGAGAGAGAGAGAGAGAGATTGAAATACCAAAAGGTAGATAGTAGAGGTTATTTTATTAATATTTCAAGTTTTTGAAAACATTTATCAGTTATTAAATGATAAATAATATACACAAATTAAGCTTCCTGGACAAAAAAACTGTGATTGAAGTGTACCTAATAATATGCAGGTTTCTGTATGTAGGCATCATCAGTGTTCAGACACTCTTGCATCAAATAATTGCACAGTTGATTCAGATTTGGTGGATGCCTTTCCTGGCACAAGGAGAGTTTCCTGTAGATTGGTATTTTAGCCACTGCTGGTAGCCCCTTATGATACAATCCCATACACATGCATATTCAGCTACTTCCTTCACGCTATGGTCTTTGGCACGCCTAAATGCAATCACTCCATTTTGCCAATTATTAACATCTGCTTGGAACGAGACATTCACCTCTTCTCAATCTATGAATCCTGTCACACACCCTGCAGGTAACTATAGGCCGATCATCCTCATGTAACCCCATCTGCAGGAGTTGGAATTTTTGTTTAATTGAGATTTGTGTAAAAATGTCTTCAGAACTATGCCTGAGAGTCTGTCGTGGTGATGGTGGTCTGCACTCAAGCAGCGTCTTCATTTACTCTGGCGAGGAGGCCACAGGTGCGCGAGGGCCTTTTCTACAGGGCGAGAATGGCTGCATTGTTGACATGCTGCAAAAAGGCTGCAGGCACTCCATCTAGTTGTCTTGCTCTGACCTCCTGATTCATTCTGCTGGCACTTCGCCTCCTAGCATCACAGCTAATGGAAGAGCCGAGGACCGTGGGGTCATGCAGGGCTGCAGACGTACCATGTATGGAATTCCATAGAGCCAACAGCAAGGTCAAAGGTTGGCCCCAATCACAGAGAGGACAAAATAAGGAGGCTACAGTGAAGGGGGACGAGGGTCGGGGTGACAAGGACAAACTAGCTGTATGGAGAGGCCATTTTGAATGTATGGCCTGATCTCTCACGCTCTCTTAGACATGATTCATGCTTGAATAACTGACGCCTGCTCTCCTGCAGCTAATCGGTGCTGTGTTCCTTTACTGTCATGTACAAATGCTCTCTTTTGCGCAGTTTATTTTTTTTGCCTTTTAGTTCCCCAGGCGATGCAGAGAGTGACAAGACGCGGCGACAAACCAACACAAAAGGGATTTAAATGCATAATGTCTGACAGCGCAACAAGTACAGGCGCGGGCGAGAGTGTGTATAAGCTGCCAGATCCACTGAACGCCTCAGCCGACGATCTACGGAGGGATCGTGAAAGTCATGGAAGCGGGCTAAGTTAATAGACGACAGGCGCTTGCTGCATGTGTCTCCTCCTCATCCCTCTCTTTCATCAGCCTCTGACTTAGAAGTGACAGTGCTGCGCCCCAACAAAGGGATTTGTAATAACACCAGGAGACTATGCTTCAGTCCTTATTATTTCACATTATTCCCACTAATGAATCTTAAAACAAGATACGGCGCCTAAATTGCTCCGGCTGGCCCTCATGGAAAGCATATCCCCAGAACGCATGTATAAACATGCGATCTGCTAACAATGCCGACAATGACATGACGGCACACACAAACAAAGCAGCGCGCCGGTTGTTAGCCCGTCACTGTTTGCAGGTTCCAGGGTCGGAAGAATGCCAAAATAAAGGAAGGAGAAAACAGGATAAATTGGGGTTTACGGCACAAAAGCCCACTAATCCTTGCATTTGGATATTTGAAACAGAAGCTCCGCAGAGAAAGCATCAAAGACAGCTCTAAATTAGCCTGTGAAAAAAGAGAGTGAGAGAGAGCGAGAGAGAGAAAGAGTGAGAGAGAGAGAGAGAGAGAGAGAGAGACAGAGAGAGCTTGCCGATTTCCACCAGTGTGAAAAGACAAGGGAGCTGCAATCTCCTAGGGGCCCAGATTAGAAACATATACTCATTATTCTCTCTCAGTGGGTGTCTAAACCCCAAAAATCCCGCTTCCAGGGAGTGCGCCGAGACATGTTAACCCCAGCACTGCTCTGCCTTTGTAGCCGCGCATCGTTAGCCGCTCCGCAACTGCATCTCGGAGGGAAAAACTGACGAAAGCTGGCAATTAGAACTCGCCGAGTTTACTTGTTCAGCCGTCACGAGTGGAGCAGCCCAAAATACATTATGGAGGAAAATTAAACAAGGAAACAGGGTGCACTTGTCCATATGCGCTAATCATCCTGTGGTTTCTTAACCGTTATTTCACTTTCATTAAAAGATTACATTAGTCTTCTTACAGGAAACGCCTGGCTGTGAAACTTCCCCCGTTCCTTTGTTAAGAATAGCAGTACTTGAGATTGTTAAGATGAGCATGAATAAGTGCAATCGCTGCGGGTCATCGGGTGCCGGCTTCACGACTCGTACAGACTCAGGGTGCACTTATCGGAAAATAAATAAAGACATGAAAAACGCATTTCCCCCTTTTTTTAAACTTTGTTTTTGGTCTCCTCTGTGCCAAAGTGTCTCCATGACCCTGTGTGGAGATAAGAGTGAAGCACACTGTGGAGTGGTATATTTGCACCGAAGCCTGAATGTGAGTAAAGAGTCAGTACATTGAGATAAAATAGAGGAAGGGCCCCTCATTAACCCTCATGACCCAGCAGTGCAGTTCAGCCTCAGACTTGGGGCTGAAGGAGAAGGGGCACCTTGAGAGACAAGAGAGGGTGGGGTGGATTGTTACTGTTAGCAGGCCTTGACTGATCTCAGACATTCAACTCTAATGAAACGTGCTGGTGGCCTGAATTAGCCCTGAGGGCTCATTATATGATACTCAACGAGTTAAGCTGACCAGCTGTGGCATAATATCAGTATCTTGGCAAAAATGTACAAAACTATTACGGAATGTACACTTATTTTCAAAAACATAGTTGCACAAACAGTTGCACCCAGAAGAAATCAACCAATAGGAATGAAACTTGGTGGGTAGGTTTGACATTGTAAGACATGCGAATGATTCAAGTTTCACGCTCGGCCATGGATGTGACGTACGCAAGGATGGGCTTTATCATTGTACCTGACTGGCCCAACAGCCACTATTGCAGACATTCAACAAGCAGTGATGCCCTCTATGAGTCATCCTGTTAGTGACGCAGGACTACATACACGCAGACTGCCCTTAACACCGCATCAATGTCACCAAAGATTGCAATGGTGTCATGTCAAACTGTCATGGAGTAACTCAGAATGACAGCAGGTCATCTTCAGTGAGGAGTCCCGTTTTTGTCTTGGTGGAGACGACCGACAAATTCCGTGTGTGGAGGCACCGTGGTCAGCACCAAGATGAACGGTTTGTTGTCAGGAGGGCTGGTGTCACTCCTCCAACCCTACCGCTACATCTGCAGGAACTGTGTGCGAATATTCAAGCTGCATGGGATGGATTATTGAAGGACACCATTAGGAACCTCTACAACTCCATGCCGAGACGTCTGGCATGTTACGTTAGCAAACATGGTGACCCAACGACATACTGAGACACTACTTCTGTATGTGTAGCTCAATAATATTGCCCATATCAGTCTAAATGTATCATCATTTATTGTTCCTGGTAACCTTTATCTTCCTTCCCAATAGCACTGCAATCTGACCCTTGAGTGTGACGATAATATCTTTGGAGATATATTTAAATATGACATAGAACAGTACAGAGATAGAAACAAGTCACTGATTTGCAAGTTACAAGTAAGTCTCAAGATTTTGGCACTCAGTACAAGCAAGTCTCAAGTCCAGTCTCAGATCATTTCAGCCAAGTTTCAAAGTTTCAGGTCATTAAAGGCAAGCCTCATGTCGAGTCCTGAGTCAGTACAGGCATGTCTCAAATTGAGCCCTGAGTCAGTACAGGCAACTCAGTTGTGTTGCAGAGATATCTACTGAGGTTAGCATGCTAACCAGCTAGCGCCAGCCCACCCTGTTTCTTAACACCACTTTGTACTCAAGAGGCAATAGTAAGTCACTGTAGAGTTGAGTCTGCCACTGTCCAACATTAGAGAATGAAGAAGTATCACTGCCCTGACGGCATATTCCAATCTCTTGTCAGTCATGTTGGAGGTTCTGCTCCCGGGTAGACCCTTTAAAGACAGATAGCATAAGCGCAAGAATAAGCTCACTGAAGAATAAGCGCAATGATGTATAAGCGCAGTTGCCATCAGAAAGAATCCACAACAAAATAAGTGATATAAATAGAAGCTAACAAGACATTCTTGGTGAGTAAAGGCATGAGGTTTGATCCTGAGCTTACAACCTTCTTCTAGACTCAAATCCAAGTCAGTCCAAACTACGGGTGTGCAAACATTTTTGTCAGTTATAAGTCATCAAATGCCTCCTGGAGCGTCACATGTTAAATCTATATATCAGGGACACATTTGGTAATGGGGTGTACTCAGTGCTGATATCTTACCAAGTCTAGTGTTTTTATTGTCCTTACTTAGTATAACTTTTATGCACTGCAATGAAATGTCGTTTTCCAAGCCTCGTGGTGCAACATACAACAGCAGCACAATGTACAAGGCCACAGAGAGTGCAGATACACAACAATGTAAAACAGTGCACAACATACAATAAGTATACCAGACAGTAAATACACACAACATAACTACACAAGACAATAAATACTACACAGGACATACACCAATGGGGAATTGGGCTCCCTATAGAAATATTACCAATATCATAAAAGTAAACCTGTCATTTGCTTGTTGATGCCCTCCACTAAATGTCTAGGTCAGGTTACATGATTTAAAATTTGAAAATGATAAATAATGAATACATCATGTTGCACATTGTGAAGGATCCATGAAGCAGTTACCATAGATGAGATGCGTCATAATAAAGAGGGAGATAAACAAACATCAGGGGTGTTTGTGTAGCTGAAAGCTAGCTGTTGAGGTATGTTGTTAAGAAATTGGATATTTCTATGATCCAGTCAAAATTAGCATTGATTGCATTTTCTCAGAGGGCCTTTAGTCGTCAGTCTGTCAGATGTAGTTATACACTTCCGAAATGTTCCAAAATCCACACGAATAATGTACTCATGTCAGACATCAGTACCCGACAAAATAACAATGGCAGCAAATCCTGGTACCGTTAACTCAAATAATGTGCCTTTTAATATTGTTCTGCGGATTAATCGTGTTTCGTAGACGGGAACAGTAAATATTTAAGATTCCGCAATTTTGTTCGAATTGAATTAGTGTTTATCTCATTAGAGGCTCGTCTGGAATGGCGAGGCAGCCACGCCATGTGATTTCAGAAGTTTAGTAAACACTCTGTCCCTTTGGCTTTGAAGTCTAATGACCTAGAATGACTAATAATGTTTACTAGCCAAGAGAAGTAATGAGAGTTTCACTCAGGGTGGTGCGTCTTAGCAAACGCAGGAGAAAGGAGCATGCTGCGAGAGAGAGGAGCGAGGCAGTTCATCAGCTCTAATGCTACACTAGTGTTCTAATCATGGCCATTATTACAGCTACAACAGTCAGGGATTTGATAGAAGGACCAACCAGGAGAGTAAGGCTGGGGTTTTCTTTTGGCCTTTTCTCTCAAAATGGTCTATTTGGCATTGTGGAATCAGGACTCAGGCCTGCAAAGGCAAGAGCACACCAACCTGACACTCTGTTCCATTGGAGTGTTTGGAAAAATGAACTAATGAGCCGAATGAACCAGTAAGAATGGGAAAAATATTCCAGAAACTTCCACAGGTGTGGCATATCAACCAGTTGTTTGGGTTTGTCAGATTGGTTTGGGCTTTTTCATGGCTTGGAGACCATGAAAAAGCACGGTGCAGGCTTGAGTTACGTCAGAGGTCCTGAGCACCGTAATGACCCTTTCCTCGCTCTCAGCCCAGAACAAAGCAGAGGAACCATGTTGCTCTTCCTCCCAGACAAAGCATAGAATTAAGGTCAACAAGTGGGCAGGGACGGTCAGCAGGTCAGTGTGGAAGGACGGAGAGCATTGTTGCAGGCAAGAGAAAATGGGACTTAAGGAGGACCGCTGCACTCCAATCAAGTCCCCACCCCCAGCACCATTATCTATACAAAGCCCACCACTACCAGCCTCCCTATTTAAGTTCTTCCATACATCCCCCACCAGTCTCTCTTCACCTCCTGGGCTTTTTCCACACTCAAGCCGGGTAACAACGGAGCAGCACGCTGTCATGCCTTGGTAACAGGCTGATCAGAGAGGGTCCGGCTACCTCGTACAGACAGTAGCAATTATCGCAATCAACAGCTCGGCCCAATTATAACTTCCTGCTCATTATGCCCCAGGGGCCCTGCGGTCCGACTTACAAGAAAATTAAGCGGCCGCCTCGCTTTGCATAACTTAATTTGAAATGACAGGGTGTGACATGGAGGGCTTCTGACCCTGCCAGGAACTGGCCCCATGTGTGGCAACAATTTACACTGCCAAATTGCTCCCAGGCTGCCCTTGGTCGAGGAGGCAAGGATGAGCCCCCTCAGAGTTGCTGCGCACGAGCCTGGTCCCCTACCACGGTGCTGGAACCTTTCAGTGCCTGTTTCACTTCAGCCAATTCCAACAGACGAAGAACTCATGAGATGTGGATCATGCGAACTAGAGAGTCATCCATGCTTGAAGACACAGAAAGAAGTGCATGCATCAACCCTTTAAACTCCATGGAGGTGCTGACAGATCCTTTCATTCCTCACCCTCATATATACTAATATACTAATATATATTATATATATACTAATACTAATTTCATAGTACTTATTGTATGATTCATGGATGTTACAGGTTAAAAAGCCTTAAGTTAATAAACTGAATAACATGAGTCTGGTATTTTAGTCTGGTATTCAGAGGATTCAGGCCCAATGAACACATTGTTTAGACAAGATACCGATTCTTGTTCCATCAATCATTTGTGCAACAACTTCATCTATAACATCCATAACATGTCTTTTTTAAACTGTAGTATTAAAAAATGCCTAACCATATTTTCCAGAAGTTAGCAAATTTAAATGCTTAGCTTAGCTTCTGCTGGAACTGTGGAATTTCCAAATAAATCTATTTTCCTTGTAATAGCAACAACAGCCCCATAAATGGTTTATGTGTTTTTGAGATCTCACTGGGTAATGATGAGGTTTCACTGAGAAAAGTTCTGAGGCATCTTTGAAATCAGGTTTCTTTATACTGAAAACCAAACATCTCAGTTTGTTAGATATATGCATTCAAGAAATTTGACATGTTAATTCCTAACCCCATTCTGAAGGATAATATAGAAGAACTTCTAATATGTTGCTAATAACTAGATTTATACTAGACTTTCTGAATGCAAAAAAATCTGGAATTTGTGTGTACAATTTTCTTAATTCAACTATAAAACAGTGACAAAATAACAGCATGTTCTGTCAAATCTTTTCCTTTCGAAATGAAACAAAGAAACATACACAGACATTCAAACACTAGATTTTTTTAAGTATATGCAAATGTATGCATATTTAATGAACAGGATAATTTGCATATCCAAATGTAATATTTTGGTAAAAATTCAAATACATGTAAGAATATCAGTAATCAACTGACAAAGATTCATTGTAATATATATGGTTATAAAAATATGACCCTATTCACCTGAACTGCCTTGCCCTAAGGTAAGGTGTAGACTTATTTTGCAGCAGGCTACAGTAAGATTTATATGATCAAGTAAAGCCAAAAATGAATTAACCCCGAAAAAAGGAAAAATTGACATGCTCATTGATTTTTCTTTTTTATAGTTGCTTTGATTAAACACATGTTTTAATGCTATAATTATTTGTTAGTGATTATTATTTGTTACTCAACTATGTTTAAACGTGTAGGTTTATCATGGGGTTAAGCAGACTATTAACAAGCATTAGCCCAGTAAACACACAACATTATCACAGCATTGTCAATGCTTACAACGTTGCTACAACATTGTCAAACGGTGGTGCTGTTTGCATTGTCTTAGTAAGGTTGTCACAACCTCATCATTAAGTAACATTGCCATATGGTGTTTTGACTACCAGTTGGCAACTTGGCAAAATTCCATGTACAGCATAATGGAACGTATGGACCGTAGGAGGTTGTGACAACATACCGACAATGTAGTACTACATTGTCACAACCTCCTATAATGACAGATAACAGTGTCAGGACTTTTTGGGGAATTACATTTCAATATTGTACCAACACTGTGGGCACCAAAACGATATGGTGTCACAATGTTGTCACAGTGTGACCGTGTTTGCTGGGAAAGAACTCTGGAAAGCCAGGAAAGAAAGAAAGGAATTTTCCTTGATTCTTTGAACCAAAAACGTTTGATGTAGTAAGTAAAAACTATTTTTTTTTTTTAAAAAGGAACCAGACACTTCCTATTCCATACATCCATATATGAAAACTAAGCTACAAAAAACAGCCCCTTTGAATTCACTTGAATTTTCATGATGGTACGATAATCAATGCTTTTGCACATATATGCCTATTTAGCCTACAGCAGTTTAACTGCCCCCACTCACACTAACATTATAAGGAGTGTTTTGGCCTGATCTGCTTTTTACCGAGGCAAAACACAGGGTAGCCAAACAGATCAGAGCTCATTTATATACACTCATCATCAAAAGAATAGCTGCATCCAGGAGTGTCATTGTTTCAAGGAACAATAAATGATGGTACAAATGATGAGACTGATATGGGCAATTTTTATTGAGCTACACATACAGAAGTAGTGTCTCTCAGTATGGCATCAACGCAACATGCCAGACGTCTCGGCATGGAGCTGTAGAGGTTCCTAATGGTGTCCTGCAATAATCACGCAGCCCATGCAGATTGAATGTTCTCACACAGTTCCTGCAGATGGTGCGGTAGGGGTGGAGGTGGAATAACACCAGGCCTTCTGGACGTGTGACGCGTGACAACAAACCGTTCATCTTAGTGCTGACCACGGTGCTTCCACGCATGGCTTCGTTGGTCGTCTCCACTGAGACAAAAGCGGGACTCGTCACTGAAGATAACCCGCTGCCACTCCATGGCAGTCTGCCATCACATCATTACAGTCTTTGGCGGTGCTGATGTGGTATTAAGGGCAGTCTTTGTAACAGTCTGTGTGCGTGTAGTCCTGCATCATACAGCCGTCTGCCAACGATGCTGGCTCTAGCTGGATGACTCATAAAGGGCATCACTGCTCACTGAATGTCCATAACCGTGGCTGTTGGGTCAGTCAGGTACAGCGATAAGGCCCGTCCTTGCTTACATCACATACGCAGCTGAGCCTGAAACTTGAATAATTTGCATGTCTCGTGATGTCAAACCTACCCACCAAGTTTCACTCCTGTTGTTTGATTCGTTCTGGGTACAAGTATTTGCGAAACTGTGTTGTTTTTTTTTTAGTGTATGTCACCAAGAAAACAGCCTGTTTAACTCTAAGGGAGGAAAAGAGGTTCAAGTAAAATATACGTAAATTATGACAGTTTTGGGTACATAAAACCAAATACATTTTATATTTGGACATCAGAGAGGAAAATAAAATACTAAAGAATATTAGGATATGCGAAGCAGTAGGAAAACTGAAAACTGAAATGTTGCATGCTAATAGAACTGTTATTACTGACGAGCGGCTTATTGTTGCTCACTATTGTAAATTATATGTATATCTTTGAGTTCTTTAAAGTGTAGCCGTTAACACAGGCAGGAACCCCACCAATCGACGGAGGGAGGCTGGCAGCTTCTCCGTCCATAAAAAAGCTATTTCTTTCTGGCTGCAGCCTATTCAACCACTATCCTCTATATAATAAATACATCTTACAACTTATCGGTCGTTTTTTGCACAACAAAACAATAAGACGCCACAAAAGCTCATCGCCCATTGTGGCGAATGGCAGGGATTCAATTAACGGCGAGCATTGCACATTATCTACAACTTCCAGGTGAGGAAACAGGAAGCATTGTGAAACAGCTTCTTTAAATCGGAGAAGAAGAGGCGCTTGTTTTTTTCTGTGCTGAATGAAAGTTTATGAAGGTAACTCAGCTGCCTGATTAGAACAAAGCTGGGAGAAGAAAAATGCAATATCTCACAACTCTCGCTGTCTCTCTGTCAGACTCCTCACTGTTGGGTTTCTCGCTTATTATTTTTGCATAGTTCAAAAAAAAGAAGAAGACGAAGAAGAAGAGGAAGAAAACTAGGGGAGAAAAGGACTTTTTTGCGAGTATCTTGCTACAGCCTGTTTCATTAATGTGCGGCTGATAAATTGTAGCTGGGCATAATTAAAGTTAACTGATGAGGACATATGTAGAAATGTTTTGTTAGCAGGCTGAGAGACGGATGAAGGCGGTGAGTAATTGCTTCGGATTAATTATTTGGATATGGGGCGCTTGTGAGTCCACCGCTCCTGAGGGGGTTCTGGGATAGCAGAGGGAGGGAGGGAGAAAGAGATGGAGGGATGGATGAGAACGTGTCCGCCGCTCCTGTCTCACTCCGCGCACCGATAGCAGGACGGACCCTCAGCTGCCTCTCAAACCAGGCTGAGCTATTTAAAAGTGTGCTCAAAAAACTCTGATAATCACCCGCAAAAGTGGCTGACCAGTGAGATTGAGCCATAACTTGATTAGAGAGGTTAATCAGCTTGGGATGGAGGGGGTTTCCATGGCTAAGAAACCCACGTCTCAAGATACTGAAGTTATTTCGAAAACAAAGACACTGAAATGATTCCTTTGCCCCACTTGCCGGCAGGCTAGAAAACTTTGCGGTCTTTGTAAAATGTCAGTTCAATTTGAACTTACTCCAATAAGTCTTATCTTATACATGGACATTACCATTCAAAAGTTTGGAATCGTTTGTGATATTAATCGTTTTTGGTGTTTTAGATACAATAGTGACCTAAACAGAGCAGAATTAACTATTATAAATTAGACATGGTACGTCTCTAGATGTTTCTAGATGTTTCATCTAATTTGGGGACAAAATATAACATTTTTTAAGCTCCATTAAAACTGTAATCGAACATTTCTCAGTAGTAGCTGAAATTCTGCCACATGTTAAAAAGTTAATGCTTCCATTTCCAGTAGAGTAGAGCATCTTGCATTATACGAGTACAATAAGTAGACGTACAATATTATGGAATAATGCATGAGCTCATATATTAGCACCTAGCTTTGATACGCTTACAAGGAGCATGCTTTTCCCCTCTGTCCTTTATTTTGATGAAAAAAGGAGGCAGTATTTTCAGTCTTCCCTAATTGGAGCTTGTGTTCAGTTCTCATTGTACTTCATCAAACGGCTTTAACTAATGTATTTTACTATTCACCGTCTTAAAATGTGTAAACATAAAGTTCTGTTTAGTCTTTTTCTCATATTTCCTCACATGCATCGTTTGAACACAGCAGCTACTGTTTACCTTGTGTGAACAATTCATAATAAATGAACTAACAACAATTGCTTGAAAAAAAGGTCTGGTTCCACTGACTTTTAAAGTTAAATGAGGTTATTGCCCTCTGCTGTAATTGCCATTTTGAAGATTTTTAAGTCTTTCTTTGGATATCGACAATTTGCTGAGTTAACGGTTAACAGAGAAGCATTTAACTGGTCAAATTAAGATTTAAGATTCAAAATTCAAGAGCTGTATTACCATATGCACAGTATACATATACTTTAAAAATATACAGTTATAGCTGCTTTTTGCAGGAGCATGGCAGACACTGCTAATGTTGTCAACCTTATTTCAGAGGACCAGTGGGAACCCAGTCCTGGTTCTGGAGATTTAACTGTCTTCATAGAATAGCTCCACCCCTAATCAAACACACCTGATCCATGAAGTGATCCAACCGCATCTGTATATTTGAGCCTGGGTGTTAGATCAGTGTGGGTCAGGATTGGGCACCACTAAGCTAGCATGCAAAGATAGATACATATGCACAATTTTGGAATCAATGTTTTCAGAAAAGCAAAACACATTTGTCTGTATATAAATGTTTTATATAAATGTAAATATTGAAGCAAATAGCTTCATTCCAAATGTTACTAAATTCTTTATCCTATCCTAATTTCTTACTATTGTTGAATATAATATAATATAATATTAGCTTAACATGACACTAGTCCCTCCCCTGTGTCAGAAAGCATCAGCCACTACTGGAGTAATATACTGGTTCCAGTCTGTTGAAAGGACAAATGTATGTCTTGAACTGAGAAGCTCAAACTGAACTATACAATTCAACACATTTTTTCCCCACACTTATGCATTCGGTATTGATTCTGTACATTCTATACGACTTTTTTTTCTGTTTGTTTTGATGTGAAGCAACCACAAAACAGCATAGCACAAATGTAAAGGATGCTTTTCCTTCTGCAAAACAAGCGGTGAGTGTGCACAAACAAAATCTCTGTATTATTTACAAATCATACTAAAACAGCATCTCTTCCGCTTATGTGTTAGGGATTGAAAGTTTTGAATCTGCACTTTCTCCATTGCAATTTGGAGAAGTAATATCAAATGACAGCAGGATTTTGTTATCACTGATGATGATTACAACTTCTCTGTGTTACTTATCAGAGACATGCATTGTTAATGCCAAAGACAGGTTGCATGCTAAAGTGTGGGTACTGCATATGTCATTGATCAGTTTACCCACCTGCTGCCTGCTACACCAGAATGTACTATGCTTTTTTACCTCTTTTACTGTGGTAATGAGTTGATTTCATATATTATATGAAACATTAGATATATATATATATATATATATATATATAACATTCATTATGTCATTATAAATACCTCATGATCTAATGATATAAATAACTAGATCTTGTGAAAAACATGCATACCTATGATTATTCTTGGGTGTTTGTAAGAAACAATGTTTTTAAAAAGCTTCCATTTTTAGTAGAGTAGAGCATCAAGCGTTATTATAAATACTATATGAAGTATAAGTACAATATTATTGAATAATGCATGCACATATATATTATTACCAAGCTAAAATACACGTACAGGGAGCAAGCTGTTCCTCTCTGTTCTTTATTTTGATGAAACAAGTAGGTAATATTTTCAGCCTGCCTCCACTGGAGCTTGTTCAGCTTTTATTATACTTCACAAACACAATCCGCATTAAGTTATAGTGCCTTATTTACTGGTGTTTTGCATAAAAAAAATATCAAATGGCTTGTATTTTTATTATTCATCATCTTAACACAACATAAGGTTCTGTTTAATCGTTTTCTGGTATTTTGTCGTGTGAATTATTTGAACCCAGCAGCTGTCGTTTGCATTGTGTGAAACTTACGTGATGAGTGGACCAACAGAAATGGCTCCATTTGGTGAAAAAATGGTGATTTTTGGACATTTACACATTTTTCCAATTTAAGGCTCCAATTTAACTAAATCAACGGTAATAGTGTGTTTAAATGTGCAGAAGTGTTTTTTCCTATAGAGGACCAACAAAACATGTCATTTGACTAGTAGCACCCAAACTTTAACATACAACTGTTTGTGCTTCTGTGTGTGCAGCCACGACTTAACATTAAAAGGTGACCCCCCCCCCCCACTTCACAAGGTTCCCTAGCCATGGTATTACTCTCCCAAGCATCCAAGCGTAACTTCTACCTCTCACCCACAAAAAAGAAAGGCAAAGTGAGAAGAGAGGGGAGGGGAGAAAAAAAATAAGGAATGAAAAGAGACTCCCAGAGCAGGTAGAGCCATCTGTGCAAAATATCCAAGCCAGATGTCAGGGAATCAGGCACCAGCCGGGGATCACCTTACATAAGTAGTTTACCACGTGAAGAAATAATNAAGAAATAATTTTTGCCATATTAATTGACGGTAAACTTTCCCAAGAATTCCAGCCCCCGCCCGCCGCCTCGCAGGTGGCTTCTTTCACTCACAGGAACAAAGTGGGGGTAACCGGACTCTGATCAAAAGGGAGATTGACATAAATAAAGAGCCTTCAGGAATGCATTGTGCAAACAAAATATGAACAGGGCCTCCAAACATTCCCCCGTGAGTGCCGGGGAGGGAGGGGGTGGTGTAGAGGGGGTGAAGCCCCGAGAGCAAGGGGGCATGGAGAAGAGGGGTGGGAGGGGATGGTGGCGAGTGAAAAAAGGATCCATTTTCTGTTCTTTTCTTTTTTTTATTGTAGCACTCTGTCAAATGTTGCATACTGGAGTGTGCTCTAGAGCAAGAAAGTGCTTAACAGGCAGTTGCTCACATTGTATACCATATGCACATAATGTGAACAATACGGTCTCATTGTCTGCACACCCCTATGCTGAGCTTGGTAGCGCTTGGACCCCTAAAATCGCCGGTCCTGCCACCCATATTCACCTGTAAGGCCCTATATAAGACATAAATAAATAAATGCAAAAAGCAAACCAGTAGGAAGAGAAACTGACAGTGGACATAGAGAGAGAGACAGAGCGACAGGAGAACCCCGAACGCCCACCTCCGCCAGGCGACGACAAGTGCACTTTGAAGTGCAAAGATATAAACTGTGCATCGGAGCATGTCGTCTTAGGTTTCCTGCTTCTGTTGTGGCGTAGCTTTTCGTTTCTAAACATGGACATGCCGCGTTCAAATGAGCAGCGACATTCAATCCAAAACATCCAAGCCTTTGATATGGAAGCTGGAACCCCCGGTCCGCCTCCCCAGGTTTACTCTCTGCCCTGCTTCGTGAAAAACGCAAAAAAAGAAAGTGCCCCCGCGATACACCATTGCCGGCTGTGGTCTCCATGTAAGGAATGAAGCCTATGAAAGAAAACAAAGTGCCATTGCCTGCATATACAATACCATAAGAGGACTTTACGGGTGATGGGGTTAGGTCAGTCAGCTCCCCTTGACGGGGCCTCTACTTTTAGATTTTGTCGTTTTTTTCCAAAACAGACAGAAAAAAAAAAATCCAACCCAAAACAAGGGAACCTGCATGCGGCGCAGACAGCCGCAGTATATAAATATATAAGTGCCTGTTTGTAAATGAACACCGCTTTGGAGGTTTAGGGGCGCTGTGAAATCATCCGCAGGCCCTTAAGGGTGAGGAAACTTCTGAAAAGAGAGTTTTCAAGGTGGCCCGTTTACGTGTGGAGGGAAGAAGGAAAAAAAAAGCGGCGGTACAAAGTAGCATATGCGCTTCTCTAAAGGCACTTTCCCAACACTTTGCACGGCTCAGCACGGCAGCCGAGGGAGTTGCATGTGTGTGAGTGTGTGTGTGTATGTGCGCATGAGTGGTGTGTGGTGGGGGATCCAGGAAACTGATGAAAGGCAACACAACAATTGAGATCATAAAATTTCCCCTGACAATCAAGTCAGTTCAGAGACGCAGAGAAGCCCTTTTAAAACCCAGTCATTGAGACGGAGGGGTCTTTCATACGGGGTTCCCCCCTGGTGATAAAGCGCTCGACCTGGTGCCCCCCGAGGAGAGGTGCATCACAACCCCCCGGAAAAGGGTGACAGCCCCCTCAGGTGGGCCGGGGGAGGGGTGCCGCTGCCTGTTGGCAATGCTGGGGGAGGCTGGCGGGTGCCCCGCGTTGGCTGGGCCACACTGGGGCAAATCAAACCACACCGAGATGCCTGTGTCATCCCTGGTGGTACACCATACCGTCTTCATGCTCTAAGTGAACACTGTGAGTGTATATCTCTCCCAGGTGCAGAGATGTGGGACTCCGACCAAACATGTCAACATCATCTTCCTTAGACCTAAATTTGAGCATTGAAAGTTCTGAAGCTCAGATTTGCTTTTTATATAACTGTTTTTCATTTCATTTTAAGTGTCTACATCCCTTTTTCCTATACAGCATGATAACAGCAACTCAGCAACTTCATCACAGAACTCACAAGAAGCATCTCTCCCCTGACGCTCAAGGATTGCGAGTGTCGCTCCTATCCGAGAAGTCCTCTAGAATTCCCCGTGCAGCCTCTATGCGTACAGTACTTTGCTTTGCTCTGAAAAACGTGGCCTTTATGAGGAAAAAGAATAGTGAGGGAGGGGGGGCTAAAAAAGAAAAACAAGGAAGGTAAAATCTAATTAGGGCGAGAGCGATGGCAACAGCCGAGTTTACGTTAAAACAATAAACAGTGCGTTTCTCCGGCGTCCCCAGATTGGAGAGTCGATATTGCGAGGCGGGGTAAGTCGATATTTTGTTTGTTTGTGCTGAGATTTTTCTCAGAGGCCCCTCTGAAACTGAGAAATTCCTGCGCAGATGAAATGGCGGAGTGGGGGCCTCACCGGGTGTGTCTAATCAAAGCCACACACACTCTCACACAGACCTGCCTGAAAGCTACCCGCGAGCACAGGTTAGGTCCTCGTTGTTTGATGTAATAGCCTGCTCTTTATTCGCTGGGTCAGCAGCGGCACCAAACGGAAAATGGCTTAGCCTAAACTTTTACATATCGGGCGCAGTATCATCATCGGCTTATGGGGTTGAATGCATTCAGTGTGTACATGCGTGTACATCTCTGATCAGTTTTTGCTAATAGGCTTGTGCAATCAAAGGTTCAGTGCCGGCTCTAACCTAAGCAGCTGCTTACGGGCCCGAAGCCGCCGGGGGCCTCCTAACACCTTCTGGGTTACAGTGGTAAGACAATGGTATGTGGCTCTTAGATATAGTTAAGCTGTTTTGCAACCGAGATTAATAATGAAACCGTGTACTGATACTGGCACTTTTGAACACAGTATTGGTGTCACAGCTGGGTTTAGTGATACAACAGAGCAATTTCTGACGTGTAGGCACATAGATGCACACCAGCACACAGAACTTTTGGGTGGCGTGGACAAGCAGCAGTAAAAATGCTCAAAAATGTGAACGCCAGTATTTCATGGGAAAACCCCTTACCTGAACGGTCGAGCTAGGCTCCTTTTCAGTAAGCACTCATCTGAGTTAAGGTTAGGCCAGTCCCGGGCCTGTGTGTCCACGGTCACCACCTGTCATGCGTCTCTGTTGGTCAGATCTATTACTTTGCAGTGGGGTGTTTTTTCCAAGCCAGAAAACCCCTGAAAGTCACTGCTACTGACACTGTGAACAGCGGTGATCTTTACTAAACTCTGTGAGAGTCTGACACTTCAGACTCTGAAATTCAGATGTGAAACAACATTCAAATGTGAAACAACATTCAGCACCCTCTTTTTGCTAAGCCAGAGAAGCTGCTGGGTGCTTACATGTACACTACACAAGTTTGTGTATATACTGTTCAATTGTTTTTAATTATTTTGCATGATTTTCAGTCACCTCGTGTATTTAAGGTGGTAGTAACTTCAGGCTCAAGCAGATGACGCTGCATGGATAGTGGCACTATTAATACCTGCGGGTTGTGAATGATGAGATTCATAGATTGAGAAGAGGTGGTA
Source organism: Semaprochilodus insignis (assembly GCA_034552555.1). NCBI lineage: Eukaryota > Metazoa > Chordata > Actinopteri > Characiformes > Prochilodontidae > Semaprochilodus > Semaprochilodus insignis. The sequence goes on from CM067494.1 coordinate 21,004,458, forward strand.
CAGTAGCATGTTGAATGTCTCGTTCGATGTGTGGAAAATGGGTCTCAAAGCAGTTAATGATTGACTAAAAGGAGTGACTGCATTTGGGTGTGCCAAAGGCCCTAGTGTGACAGAAGTAGCTGAATTTGCAAGTGTAGCGTACGGTCATACAGGTCTACCAGCAGTGGCTAAAATTCCAGTCTACAGGAAATTCCCCTTAGAATTGTGCCAGGGAAGGCATCTACCAAATCTGGCCCAACTGCACAATTCTTTGATGCAAGTGTGGCTGAACATTGATGTGGCCTACATCCTAAAATGTAAAATATTAGGACTTAGGATAGTTAGGTTAGATAGAGTTAGTGTCGGTACTCAGTACTGATCTATATTTTAGGATTAGGTATCAGTATTGGAGGGGGGGAAATAGTATGAGTGCACCAGTAGCAGTTAAGAAGAGCCTTTAGTTTGAAACAGAAGGAAGAAATCACACATATGTGTAGGGCAAAAAACTCTACTACCACTAGGGTTAGATCCGACTATGCTTAAAGTTAGCTGGATAACTAAAAAGCGCAGCATGGTGAGCCCTGGATCAACCATGCTGAGAAGATTGCCTGTAATTTTTACTAACTAGAAATCATCTTGTAATACATTTATAAACAGCTTCTGGTAGTACATCATTTTACAGTACAACTAGTAGCAAGATGGAGGGCCCCTACAAGAATTCTGCTGGGGGCCCAAAAAGACTAGAACCAGCCATGCAAACAATAATAATAGTGATCAAAATCAAAGAATTTTTAAAAAATATCATTAATATGTTTTTAGGTATTTTCTTTGATCTGCATTAGCATTAGGTTTAAACTTTGAACAATTGCAGCTTTACTAAATCAGGTGGCGATGTGTGTTTTTTACTTGTTTAACAACAAAAGTCTTGCCATTCACTCACAACACAAAAGCACAACAGTTAGCTAGCTAGCTAGCTAATGTCAGTATTAAAGTCATGAAGAGTAAAACATAGCAGAACAAGAAGGGATTGTGGACACTTCCTATCCTCCTAACAGTGTGCAACTGGTTTGCTTTTCTTACATGAGACATAAAGCTGTATTAAAAAGTCATTTTCACTAAAGCAATGTGCCAAAATGAAGATTGCTAAATGTAGCGGAGCACTGTAACTATTAAAGTTGGACCGGGCCATAATGGGCCCTAAACATATAGGGAACCAAAAGTGAAGCTTCCATGACATTGTTCCCAAGACTCAAGAACAGCGTACCATGGGCAACATCACCAATATGTGAAGGTATACTGTTAGTCATCCATATCAAATCATATATACAAATACTGTAAATTGTGATGTAATGTATTATCACCCAACCCTAAATACAGGGTCTCACTTTGGGGACGCTGGCTCTGCAGACCCTAACAACAACAAGATGAGATACAAAAGTCCTGCAGAAATGATCGGATGAACTATGGCCACTGAGCAAGCCAAATGCTTTCATACTGCAGCCGAGAACAAAGTGTGCACCAGCTAGGCCGACACGTCCTACCTCTGGAGCCATCTTTAATTCATGACGCGCCGACTCCGATGATTGATTTTAATTGATGACACGCTACGTATCGTGGCATTAGTGAGATTTAATAAGGAACATGACTTAATGCTTTCCCCCACTGTACCATGTACATATTAATAGCTTTGAAATGTGACATTTTCTCCTTGCCCTTCTTCACTTTGCTGTAACTTTGTGAAGTAATGCCTTGTCGTGTGCCAACTCCACTCTTTCCTATGCGATCTTTGCTTGGTCTGCTTTTATACCGAGGCTATGACAGGTGAAATGACATGTTATGATCATTTCAAAGCACATACAGCACGCCCGTGTGAGGGGAACAATGACTTTTTGCCAAACTACAGGAATCAGTTATGCCTTACTGTACTGCACTGTACTTAAACTGCCACTGACACAAGCTTTTCCACTCCTTTTTGCTTTTACATCATCATTCACTCGAGCGGGAGTTCTCATTCAGACTGATGTGCTGACAGTGGATGGTTTTAAAGCTATTGTATGCAAGAAACTGGTTTTGACCTCGTGTTCACTGCAGTGCATTCAGTTCTCCCAGGCGAGCGTCCTATAGGTACACCGAAGTCTGTATGTGTATCTTTCGCAGACGGTCCATTTTCACGCACACCCTGAGACGGAGTGTTGATGGTGTGCAGCGTTGGCAAACGAACCTAAACACTACCGAGTGGGGCTTTTTACATGCTCCGAGTAAAAACAAACCTCTTTTGCAGACCTTTGTGGATGTGAAAAAAAGGAAAGAAACAGGCACATACACACACTTTTAAAGGGCACTTTTACAAGAGATTTCAAGTGGATGAATCACAGGAAGGTGACGGGTGAACAGACTGTCCTGACACTGTCAGCCCTCACTTGTACCTCATTGCCAGAAAGAGAGAGAGCGAGAGCAAGAGAGAGAGAAATAAAAAGGGAGAGGAAGGCAGATGCCATCGCATTAGCGAATATTTGCAAAGGATAGAGAGAATGCCCATACAAGGGCAAAAACGAGCCCCCAAATGCTGCTTACTATAAACACAGCGCTGTGAAAGTGAGCATGGGCCCTCGCTCGGTCATGCTCCACACCGCTGCAGATGCCACTTTGAATCCTACCTATCCGTAAGCGCTCAACATCTCTCTCTCTCTCTCCCTTTCCCCAAAACAGCCATTTATTTCCTCGCCCCAGGCCAGTCAGCTCGCATAAACGTTTTCATAAACGAGCCCTAAGTGGCGGAATGACAGGTGTAGGATGAGGGATTACTTTTTCCTCGAATTTTAAGAGGAAAAAAAATATTGGAGAGGATGCAGAAAGGAAGCCATGGCTAAATGGCCTCCATTTTGCAGCTAGTTTTGCTAACGCGTGCCTGCGCTTTCTGCAGGGCGTTAGCCGTCCTCTCGGGTTACTAGCACAACACCGCGCGGAGAATAGAACGTAGTTGTGCTGAGGAGGAAAATCATTTGTTTTTTATTGTCAATGGTCGCCAGAGGAGAGAAAAAACGTCATCGCATGCTAATTTGCGAAGCATTCTTTGGCCCTTACTCGCTTGCTGTGCCGCGATCAGAGGGCAGGAGAGCCTTTGGACTCGGAGACACAGTGCACACCGCGTGAGACTTCCTGAACCCCAAAATGAAATACCGCCGGCCTCTGCAGAGGGGAAGAAAACGGAGGAGAGCAGGGAGAGCCGGGGAAAAATAAATAACCAAAGGTCAAGGCTCAACTAGTGGGGGAGAAGGCCTAGTCAGGGGAAAATGTGACCTGGAGTTCCTACACTTGCCCAAATGCAAGCCCGCCAACACCTACACACCCAGCCCCAAAGTCTCTTTCAGGGCCAGATTGGGACCTTTTCACAGAGCTACACTATGCGGTACTGCCTACACAGCGTTGCCTTTGATTGCCTTTGCGCAATATAATTATTTTCATACTCCTATGAACATGTTACACTGGAATGAAGGTGAGTTAATGATAAAATGAAAACTGGCAAAAGCTTTTATCGTAAGTGTGATATGATTGTAACGTTCGATATTCTAAAAACTAAGGTAAGCTAAGGTAAGGTAACATCAGCCCTTCTTACTGCCCACTGCTGGAATATGTCCTTATCTTACTGAAGTAGCTGTTTTTATTCTACCTTTTTTTATTCTATTTTTTCTACCGTTTTTGTTCATTTCTTGCCACTGCATGTCCATCCTCACACTATTCACATATTAATATTTCTACATCAGTAATATTAAAGGTGTCATAGAATGAAAAACTATATTTACATTGTCATAGAGTTCAGTTCATAGAACTGACATACCGCGAACTTTAAACACTGTTGTTCTTCCTTCAGATACAAATCCTGTATTTGTAAAAGAGAGCATAAAACAGGCCAATTCCAAAATCCTGAACTCAGCCTTGACACATTAATATTTGCCTCCTTAAAATTTACATGCGACAACGGAACAACACCAACAAAAAAAAAGACAGACTTTGTGAGGAAATCTACCATAGCGTTGTGAAGGCGAAGCTATCACTTTTCATGCCCTTCCTAAGGAACCGAACTGTTAACGATCATGGTTGATGTTCATTCTTATATAAATCTGCAGTTGGAGTCCTATAAGCCAGCTTCTTAATCAAATGCTCCGGTCCACCTTCAATGCTACAGCTTGTACAGGCACCAAACTGTAACTGCGGCACCATTTAAAGTGAAACGGAAAATCTGTAAAACACACTGGTGAATGGGAACCCCACTTCAGCTCCCACATCTTTAATAAGATCCTGGACAACTTTAATTCAACATGGTTAGTTTGCTCAGCACATTTCACCCCGGACAGTTTCTCAAACCTTGGACAATATCGAGCAGCTTCACTCAGCATTTAACTGACTAAGACCAAAGCAGTCACTCTTGAGCTCACCACAGAGGGAAAATAGCTCATTCCACTCTATCGACAAATCATAGGTGTGTAAATGGCTGTGTAAAATGCCATTTTCACATACCTTCCATCTAGACATCAGAGAACAATTTAAAATAAATACAGTAAATGAATTCTATGCTATCTTTAATGCAAAAGCAGGAATGAACTCTAGAGAGCTCTGGCTGTTGTGTTAGCCAGTGCCAGCTTGACAGCATTGCAATGAATATGATATGTTGATCTCCTGATTATTTGAATTCCCGTTCCACCTTAAACAGTACAGGTGTCTGAATGTAACGGCTACATCTGTTAGGGGAAATGGGACTCATCTAATCTCTGCCCACTGTACGAAACTCAGTTACATTCAGGAATGGGGACTGATGGTTTAAATCCCAAATTACTGCTGATATACACTTGAATGTAACATTCATAGCTTATCTGAGCATTATTGTGCTTGTATGTGTAAGTTACAATGCTATGGACCCACCGGCGAATTCTCTAGCATTTGATCTCTACCTAAGAGAAAAGACTACGTTCTTACCAAGAAGGGTTCTTAGGAGCAATGCCTTAGAAGAACCATTTTCAGTTCCATAAAGAGCCCTGTCAGTGGATGCTTTATTAAGAGAAACCACTCCACGTACAGGTTCTTTATAGAACCAAAAGCGGTTCCTCTCTGGTATCACTCCAGCGAACCCTTTCTGACACCTTTATTTTTAAGAACGTATAGAACAAAGAGCTTGCAAAAGCACCAGCTCCAGGACCCACCTGTCCCCCAGGTTGCTTTAATTACATCTGCAACTACCATAGTAGGATGTGTTAATGACAAACATGTGTGCTGTAAAGAAGCTGGGCAATCAGAGGTTTCTCCTTCCCCCTGGTCAGGAGTGCTATTACACAGGACCCCCGATGGCCCAGGCCCCCGGCTTTGATACGTTTCGTGGTGCGCGGCTCTTTGGCTGACCTTCGTAAAGGCCAGTAAAGTGAATTCCACATACGGATTTGCAGTTGAGGACAAAAACGGCCCGAACGCTATTAAAACGAGCAGCGAGGTGGGGGGACGCTCCTAGGCCCTCGTTCCAGTGGAGCTGCACTCTGTTTTGAGGTTTTCAGCCTGTCATGGTGAAATAAAATTCACCTTGGTTGAGCACATTAAATGTCGAGGGGATAATTGCTTTTAGGGCTTGATTTTGACTGCGGCGGGCGCGGAAAGAATGAACACAAATGCCGTAACCATGCAAAGTAAAGAACATAAGCAAGCGGCGAAGCATGAAAAGATCTCTGGCGGGGCATTGGCAAATGAATAGAGTAAACCGCAGTAAATTAAGAGATGCATCAAGGTAGAGGCCGCCCGGTGGAAACGGAGAGTGGCTGATTTGCGTAATCTCCTCAATGAAATTGACTTTTAAATACAATATTCAATTTGCGAGCGGCTTGAAACAGGAGCTTTCGCTTTTTTTGGCCGATAATAACAAAATAATATGCCCGGGACATAAAAGCAAACATCAAAATGACAAGAGCCCGGCTTAAAGGGTGGAACACAATTCCATGGAGCTTTTCCAAGGTACAAACACTCAGTCTGAAGGCCTTTGCTAACAAGGGCATATCGAATTAGTTCTGCGCTGCCCTTTCAGCTTTTACAACAATAACAAGGCAAAGCTCTGAATCTCAACAAGATTGCAATTTTTTTTGAGCCAAGCAAGTACATACAGTGCTAAAAACATGCAAGGACCTTCGTAAAAGAGCTGAGTCATAAAGTACCTTAGACTCTGTAAACATGAGGCCATCCTGGCAAATTTAGTGCTCTAAGAACGTCTGGGCATATGGACATATGATAAACACCATATAACCTATTCTGCCCTTAGATACTATGTTATGTTACTTTGATGTAGGGTAACTGATATGTGGGGTTATATCAGTTGTCATGACAGGTGTTACTAAAAGTCACCTGAAAGTCTGAGATGAGTGTTGACGTCTAACCAATAAGTAGAATGATCCATAAGTTCAATATAGCATTGTCGGATAACAACCTTTAGAAGTGTCAATCAGGAGGTATTTGATCATGATTTGAGTTTAATACTGTTTGAGCAAACAATTCTTTCAATCAACATAGTTTTTTGAGTTGAGTAAGGTTTTTTCAGGTTAAATAAACATAATACATTTGCTTATGATAAATTGAAGTAATTTTTAGACTGAACCAATGAAACACGTCTTACAGTGAAGCCCTGTTTTGTGGAAAGAAAATTCTAATATTTTTGTCAGATCTTTAAAATTTCTTCACATCTAAACAAACGGAACAAAGAAAAGCAGAATTACATTGTCAGTACAGAAAAAAATATATATATATAAATATATATATAATCTCATCATAAATAAACATAAAATAATGTTTATTTTGTGTGAGAAACCACAGGGCAGTCAAATTATAGCTTTTTTCCACCCCCTAGCCCCTTTTTACCAGTCCTCTAGTTGCCATACCTCTGGCAAAATGGAAGTTAACTCCGATAGTTTCAATTAATTTGGCCAAATATGATGAAACATTATACATTTTTGGGGCATCTGGGGAACTGCTGGCTCTCTATGTTTGAAATGCTGAGACTCTGTGTTGAGCTGCTAGAGAACAATGAACTTCCCTGTAATTAATTCACACCCCCACAAAGAGCCAAGACAAAATGGACAGTACAACAGATATTGTAGTGCCATGTTAAGAAAACTCCATGTACTTGCTCACCTATGAAACTCCAGCTTTCTTCTAGTTTTGTATATCATCAACATTTCCACCGCCGTATATTTCATCCAATAATGCACAGTGCACAATCTAACACACCTCGAAAACAGGCTAGGAAAAGTAGCTAATCAATATTGTACTGTATCTTCAAACAAAGTGTGCGACAGTACAGACTTCACATTATAGTTATTATATTCACATGCCAATTGACTTGTGACCACCTGACAGTGGCAGCGTTTATGTTATGCATTGTGAGAAAGAGACGTCAGGCTCGTTCCCTGATCGAAAAGGTAATCACGAGCCTTCATACCTCCGCAGCAAGAACCAGCCAGGGCTCATTAGCTCTAATAGATGTCCTCCTCTGTGATGACAGACCAGTTGCTATGCCGTTACCAATGAAACACAGGTGCGGCGAGGCAAAAGCACAGCAACACCGGCTCAGGCCGTAATCAGAGTGTTTACACCAACTGTCGGCGAAGAACCGACACGTTTGCCGAGCGAGAAAGGCCGCACACACACAGGAGAGAAAGAGAGAGAGAGCAGAGACGCAGCGCAGGTCTAAAATCACTCTCGCTTCTCCTATCAAACAAAGACAAAGAATTATACAAAAGAGCGAGACAGGCTAGTCAAACAAAAAGAGAGACAAATGAAAGGGGAGGAAGCGTGGTCATAAAATCCAGGAAGGCTGTGACAGATATTAAAACAGCGTGGCCGTCCTGGAAGGTAATATGGAGAGATTAGTGGGAGACGAGAGAGGTTGGAAAAGAGAGGTGCAACAAAAAAAGCACTGTGTTCCTCCAGAAACCCTACACGCCATATTTTCAGTGGTAGCTTCAGACAGATACCAATCTCTCTCTTTCTCTCTCTCTCTCTCTTTCATTCCTCACCTCTCTTCTAAAAAGTGGGTCCAAATAAAGGTGCCAGAAAGGGTTCTTTGGAGAAGTGCCATAGAAGAACCACCTCTAATGAACCCAGGGACGCGGAAAGATGTTTTAAGCCGAGGGTGCTGAAATTTTAGGCAGTATATATATGTCATGTACGGTGATGTCATCCAAAATGATTGGCCTTTTTTCCATTTTACGTATTTTGATAATTGATACCAGACAGAGCATGTCATGAGGTGCCATAACGTGGTAAGAGAGGCGACAATATGCCCACATAACTGACACATTAAACCGCTGATGCACATCCTGATTTCTCTGCTCTCTCTCTCTCCTTCTGGACTAACTTTATGCCAGACTGTTTATGTTAGTGTGGTAACCTATTGTGTCATGCCTGTAGCCACAGGCTCAAACACATTCCGAGCAGGAGACATAATGGTCAATAAAAAACAGAATATATTCAAAGCGCTGGACATTACACTAAAAACTATATTAGGTGTCTTTGGGGCTCAGAAATGGCCCACAGTTCAGTACATTTCCCTCTTTGGTCTTCAACCTGAGTGTATTTTAGTGACATGCCCCCAAAGCAACCAGCAGTGTGCGAGGACAGCGATATACGTATATTAATAAAGACAAACACCACTCTAAATCATGCAGCTATAGGTCTAAAATCTGGGGGTGCTGTTGCCCCCTCAGAACCCCTGTGTCCTTGTGGTTGCATTCCCTGGTTAAGAATCATTTCTGAAAATCTGAATGTAAAGAAGCTGTATAAGACCCCCATCAACATGGTTTCAAATGTCAAGTCAAGTCAAGTCAAGTAGTTTTTTATTGTCATTTCAACCATATACAGTGGTGTACAGTACACAGTGAAACGAAACAGCGTTCCTCCAAGACCAAGGTGCTACACAGAACAATAAATACAATAGATTTACAAGACAATTTACAATATACAAAACAGCAAACAATAAATACAGGGAGGGAGCAGTAAAGTGCAGTTTTGTCGATTTTTTTAAGATGAACATTGAACATTGTTTTTAGCAGCAGTTATGTCAATATTTGGTATAAGTGTAGACATTTTACTCCTTAAGTTTATGTGTAGACAGATTTAAAGGATGAGATTGTGTGTGTGCGTTCAGTCCAGTCACTGAAACGTGTGCAATTATTCAGACCAGATTCAACAACTCTGGTTGTTAAGGAGTCTGATGGCTTGGGGAAAGAAGCTGTTGCACAGTCTGGATGTGAGGGCCCTTATGCTTCTGTACCTCTTTCCAGACGGTAGGAGGGTGAAGAGTGTGTGTGAGGGGTGTGTGTGGTCATCCACAATGCTGTTTGCTTTGCGGATGCAGCGTGTAGTGTAAATGTCTGTGATGGTGGGGAGAGAGATACCGATGATCTTCTCAGCCGTCCTCACTACTCGCTGCAGGGACTTGCGATCTGATACAGTGCAGTTCCCAAACCAGGCAGTGATGCAGCTGCTCAGGATGCTCTCGATGGTTCCTCTGTAAAATGTGGTGAGGATGGGAGGTGGGAGATTTGCCTTCCTCAGCCCATGTTTCATGTATTAGGCTTTTCCGGTTTTTCCCCTTTCCTTTAGTGTGTTGTGTAGATTGCTGTGCATGTAAATTATCTGCAAAGTTACAAACCTCAAAGTACAAACCGGAGTGAGAAACTCTCCCACAGAAACCAGTGGAAATACCTCTTTGGAAGTCCAGCCCTTTTCTCTGTTACAAGATGACAAAATGTCATGACACAATCCTTATTGGCAAGCCTGGCAGAAGTTGTGTAGGGGTAGAACCACTTTGGCAGTTGACCAATCAAAACAGAGTGCAGAAGCTGACCAATCAAAGCACACTGGGCACACTAGGAGGCGGGGACAAAAGTCTCGGGAGCTCCAACAGACAGAGGGTGATTACAGATGTACAGTATATTCAAAATATTGCATATTCAAAAATGTGAAATATGTACTTTTACACACTCCAATAGAACATAAATGCTTGAAAAATTATGAGCTGCATGCTGCTCAAAAATGTGTGGGTGTGTCAGACTGCATAATGACTGACGGTGGCTTTTCCTGGTAATGTAACAATGGAAATATTGGTACCATCGGTTGACATTGCTAATAATGTAATAATGCTAGAAATGACACACCCAGCAGCCAGGAATACGATGTTGAAGAAAAAGAGCCCAATCAACCCCACGTGAAAGTAGACTTCTCTTCTTAAGTCTCTTAATTTTGAGTAAAAAGTGCGAGTTATCTAATGGATATGTTACAGAACTAATTACTATTTACAGATAACGTTTGAAGACTCAGGCTTTCATCTTATGAGGGGTGGATCACGGACACAAGCCCCCCGATAAGAGTCTACATGGTCAAATTTGCTGGCACTTAAGAGAAATTTGCATGCCTTGTTGTGTCTCAGGCCTGTATTGTACAATTACTGGAAAACATTGTGGGCCTTGGTGTTAGAGGGGGTGGCTAGCGTAATGCTAATGCATCATTATATTCCTACATTTGGCTGACTGGTAGGTATTGCAGTTTTGTGAATGAGGTTACAGTAGGATCTCAGCACAGGTGGCAAATGCAGGTAGGAAGCAGCATCTTGCTATGCTACAACTAACCTTCATAATGACTGGGACTGCAGTGGGTTTTGTCTGGGACTGCAGTGCCCCTTTATGCAATGAGGCCAAATGTGATTAGTTGAATTGCTAATTCTGATTGGCGCTTTGGTGGATCTAATATCACCTATGCCAAATTCAGTCTCATTTCAAATCGAACTAAAGAGATTGGTAGAAAAATCAACACAAAAGACCCACAGCATTCTACCTCTTCCAGTTTACTGTAAAAACTCAAAAACTGCAAGTGATGGCTAGAACAAAAAAGGACTAGACAGGGGTTTTAAAGATTAAAGAACCTTCCACATGTACATGTTCGAGATTAATAAAATGCTATTTTAATAAACCAAAAAAACTTTCAGACCTTTTATATTTTAGAAGTGTATAACCCAAATGGACACACACACACACACGCAAGTGATACGTAATATACTTCCTTGGCCAACAAATAACGGAGGAAATTTATTGCCACACTGTTGGTTCTGTACTTTATGGCTCTCTTGAATGGATAAAGCAGCAAAAGGCTTGGACAGTTCGAAAGGCTTGTTTAAGGCCTAGCTATGTATGGTCAATATCTGGGCTGAACATGTAACTTCTTTTCCGCTATCCATCTTCCGCTAGCTGGGACAAAAAAGGGGGCATGTAACGTCAGGTTCAAGCAAGCAAATGGGGAAGAAGCAGGCCAGATAATATTTCATCAGGTAGATTTATGTGTGGAACCTCAGCACTTCAGCTGGTTTTAAGCTGGAGAGTGATTGAAATGAACAAACTGTTCTCCGTCGACGCGGCCGTGAACATTTAAGAAAGAAATGGCTCCATTATTTCTGTGACTGCGGCAAATCAATCGGTTCACCTTTGTCCCTCTCGATTGCCGAGCATGCATGACCTTTTTATGTGTGTATACCACATCTATATATGCACCCACTGGCCTCTACATTAGGTACACCTCCTTGTATCTACACTCATTATCCGTTTTATCAGCTCTACTTACCATGTTGGAGCAAAATAAGTTCTGCAATTACAGACTGTAGTTCATCTGGTTCTCTGCATACTTCGTTAATCTTCTTTTGCCCTGTTCTTCAGTAGTCAGGACCCCCTGCAGGACCACCACAGAACAGGTTTTACTTGGCTTGTGGGTAATTCTCAGCACTGCAGTGATACTGACTGTGGTGATGGTGGTGTGTTAGTGTGTGTTGGGCTGGAAGGAGTGGATTAAACACAGCAGTGCTACTGGAGGTTTCAAACACTGTGTCCACTCTATTAGACACTACTACCTTGTTGGTCCACCTTACAGATGGAATGTGTAATTGTAGTGCAGCTATATAGTAAAGCTGATCTAGTAAATCTATCTATCTATCTATCTATCTATCTATATCTATATCTATATATATATATGAATATATGTATATATGTATATATGTATATAGATAGATTTATGTAGATGTACACCATAGATGAGGTATCCAAATATAAAGGTTTGTCCAAACATTCAAAACTTTCACCTAGATGCTCTTTTCTAGTATTGCTCTTTTTCTTTGTATGGTATTTGTTTCCAACAATGCAAAGAATTAATATGCTTTTTCTGTATGCACATTGAGATCAGATGGAGGGAGATCACTCACGCCTAATTTAAATATAATGGAGATGCACTCTTGGATGAAGGAAGCTTAATTACAGCCTTCCCAAGTGTTCAGGCATTCCATTGACAAGCTTAATGTGCGGCTACTCTCACGAGCAATCTTCCCTGTCCATGGCCGCTCCCCTCCAATCACTGTACGCTACAATTTGACTGTCTCACTGTACATCTTCTCACATCTGAAGAAATATGAAGGGACTGCTTACCCTTCTACAGCACACAGCATTCTCTCTTTACCGATGAAATATTTAATTGCTCTAACAGCAACGGGATGTTGCATCGCAGCTTTGAACATCATTCCATTTTTTTCTTTGTATGTTGAAAACACAAATTGATTGAAAGTTCCATTGAATGAATTATTCACTGGGTGATTCAATTACTTACTCGCTACTGTATTAGATACCCCTACCTTTGCAACGGTCAATTTCTGACCACAGAGCCATTCTTTGGATATACTTGGGGACACGATGTAAAAATCCCAGCAACATGTCTGTGCCTGATTCACTCATACCAGCCCAACACACACAACTGACCAGGCCACTGCAGTGTTAAAAAAGTAGTCTTTCAAAGAAATCTTCAGGGATATTTTTTAGTTGTAGAAGTTGGTTGGATTCACAATACAAGTAATCCCAAACACATTCAGTGAGGTTGAAATCTGGACTCTGGGGTTGTCTGTTCATAGTTCTGATACATCAGCAGCTTCTTTGCTTGATTTACACATTATCTTCTTGCTTGTCTAATTCTGTTTTAGGGACATCTAGACATCCTCCTTTCACACCCAGTGCTGAGTTGTCTTGGACAGATGGAGAGAAACACTTATGGACTTTTTCAGTTCTGAAGCAACAGTGGAGCTTGATTTTCTCCCCTCAGATGAAAGCAATAAGTGCTGTTTATCTCATGGGGGCAGTTTTAGTGGTCTACCAGGTCTTGCACAGTTGTTAGGAGTCCCCTTTTCTGTATAACTTTCAAAGTCCAGTTTTTAAAAGTCCAGTTATGAAAAATTCTGTTTTTGTCACTTTGTTATGAGCTCACCAGACCAAAAAATGTGTGACTGAAACGTGCCCAATAGTGTGTAATACCACTCTTGCATCAAAGAATTGCCCAGCCTGTAGACTGGGATTTTGGCCACTGCTGGTAGACCCGTATGACCGTACTTTTCCATAAACCTGCAAATTCAGCTACTTCCTTCACACTACGGTCTTTGGCACGCCCAAATGCAATCACTCCTTTTAGCCAGTCATTAACATCTGCTTTGCAACCCATTTTCCACACATCAAACGAGACATTCACTGCACTGTACCACCCTGTGACATCCCGTCACACACCTTGGTCTTAGACACCTTATCGCTCCATTATCCTTGCGCAACGCCATTTGCAGGAGCCTGACGTTATGGTGAGCTATGGTGAGTACATGTTCTACTTTTCTACAATATTGTAGGTGGACATGACCAGGATAACTCTTTGTATAATGAATATAGAAAAAAAACAGAAAAGCACATAATACTTCTGCAAAGAATGAATATGAATGTTTATTGTGTTTAAACATACGGTAGAGAAATACAAATGAGCTGTAATGAAAATTGGGGCCTGTGGTCAAAAAGTGACCAATGATGAATGGTGTGGCTGACTAACAGAGCATGGCAACAGATGGACTACAGTCAGTAATCATACACTTATACAGTCACATGCAAACGTTTGGGCACGCTTGGTCTAATTTTAAATATGTTTTGTTGAAGTGAAAACAAGTACACATCCAGTTTAACATATGGGGAAAAATAGTTAAAAAAAAAACTTAAAATATGGTCTGTGTATAAGTTAGGCACATTTTGTATTGAATTATTTCACTTATTGTCTTTAAGTAAGTTAACAGAATGTGTCATGTAATTTTACATGGTCTTCATAAAATAGCCATTGAGTGGAATTACAAATGAAGCGTTTCTAATAAAGTGGACAGTGAGACTAAAAGTAATAATATAGCATAGCTGAGTTGCAGCAGTAAATCTGTGTTTTCTACTAACTAAACCTACTATGATCCAGTGTAAAGATTTGTACAAATAATTCAGCGGGTGGAATTTAGACACCAGGTTCGTTAGGAAAACAGTGCTTTATGCCAGACAACTGCAGGATATATGGTGTGAGAAATGAGTGCGATTACTTCTAGTGATTATAATGTTCAACAGCGTGGTCAGTTTTTTTATCACTGCCATCAGTTACCACTTACGATTTGCATGCATTCATCTCGTAGCTGCGGGGAATGATAAATCTGACTACTTGGTTTTCTTTATTCTACCAACAAAAGTGTTTAGGCTAGCAACTCTCTTATTAATGTCTGACTGTACAGATTGCGGTTACTGTCCCAAAGTTTTTCTGCATATGTGTGTGTGTGTGTGTGTGTGTGTTTTGTGGTCCATTTCTTTGCACAGGAAAAGCTAAACATTTTTACCTAATTTTCTCCCAAGCAGCCGGTGAAATGTTTGAAGTGATAGCGGACAGGATGGGGGGAAAAAAATGCATTGCCATAAATTCATTACAGGGGCCCGGCAGTATTTATAAACACGGCGAGATGTTGTTTAAAATATCTGACTTAACAGATTACAGATATAAACTTTTTACTGGGGGGAAAGGGGCGGCGAAATATGCCGTGTTTACACGGGGGGAGGAAAGGTACACATGCGCCTCCTTGGAGCCTTGAGTGGCATGTTAAAAAATGAAATAAACATTCGATAAAATAAACACAAGCCGCTAGTGTACGGCCGGGTGACAAAGGGGCTTTACCTAGTGGGCTGTAGAGGGGGCGAAAGGGGGCGCTTCGTCTCGTTTACGACGGGCTACGTACCTCCTCTGACTCTTCTCTCTCAGGTGTTGTTGGAGGAACTGGTCCTGGATGCGTTTCAATGTTGTTTTTCTACAGCAGAGACAGACCGAGAGAGAGAGAGAGAGAGGAGAAAGCTATGATGTTACAACGCTAATAAGAAATGCCTCAAGGGCACTGAAGGGCCTTTTGGCCCTGGTACTAAAGCGTGCATACAAAAGCACTTCTGCAGAGGGAGGGAAGGGAGGAGGAATAAAAAAATCGCATTCAATTGAGGAGAAGATGTAGTGAAGGCGGAGAAGCAGAAAAACAGCTCTACAGGTACAGTGTGTAGAGGAGAGTGTTTATATGGATGTACGTTTTTAAGCACAAGTACACAGTGTTTCCAGTCCAGGTCCTGGAGTACTCTTCTCCTGAGCATGCTATAACGCAGATGATCCAACCAATCAGCAAATTAACAAGCCATTCCAGAGCTTAAGTGGCCACAAGAGAGATGCTGTAGCCCACTTTTGGTTCCCCAAGGAACTCTTTCAAGAAATGTGTGTGAAATGTTTTAAATACCTCCATGTAATGTAGGTTCTACACCACTCATACGGTTTTGTTACACCACTCATCAAATGTTAAATGTTGTAGGACCAGCTTTAGAACTGAGATTCATTGGTTTATCATATCGTTGTCCCCGTAGGCTCCGCTGTTGGCAGAGGAATCTCCTACGCCGCAATTCCTGGCATAATGACTGCCTCTCTATCCTAACAAAGCATGCCCATGCCAGGACCACCCGCCAGGCATCAGCAAGCGGGCCGCCGTCTAATGCCAGCGATTATCACAGCTCTTAATCATACTGAACCAATCTCAATTGCTCATAGAATAAATAGACATCGCTCCAAGAATACAGCCAGCATGTCTGCAATAAATAAGAAAAAAAGCTGGATCTCAGTGCAGTCAGGAATAGCTTGCATGCCAAATGCACTTGATCGACCGAGAAATGTTCGGCGTGTCCAAAGTTTGCTTCTTTTGGTTTGACCTTCAGCTAATAGGCTAAAGTAGCTAACAAGTAATAGAAGCTTATATTTCCACTATTAGCACTGCACAAACTCAATGAGTCATTGCATACTTGCCTTACACTGTGTCAAAATATTTCAATATCATTAAGACAAAATTCAGAGAAGGCCTAATGATTTCTGGGAATATTATTGTTTAAATTTTTAGCTCTTTGTAATTAAATTAATTATAAGGTGTATTTAAACTTTAAATGCAGGTATTGTAGTAATTCACTTTGTTAAGTTTTGTTTGGAAATAAAAGGGTTAGAATCTTTAAACACCTTGCAACACAGCTCTTCAACAGATGAGCTATCATCTCCGACTTTACATCTGCAAGGTATTCCTACAATGTAGCAGTGTCTAATAGAGTGGACAGTGAGTGGACACAGTGTTTAAACACCCCAGCATCACTGCTGTGTCTGATCTACACACACCAGCACAACACACACACTAACACACCACCACCACGTCACTGCAGTGCTGAGAATGATCCACTACCCAAATAATACCTGCTCTGTGGTGGTCCTGGGGGAGTCCTGATCATTTAAAGAATAGACTGAAAGGGCTGGTGGGTCATTCTCGGCAAAGCTGTATGTGATCCACTCATGCCGGTGCAACACACACTAACACACCACCACCATGTCAGTGTCACTGCAGTGCTGAGAATGATACACCACCCAAATAATACCTACTCTGTGGTGGTCCTGCGGGGTTTCTGGCCACTGAAGAACAGGATGGAAGAGGACTAACAAAGTGTACGTGACTATGGGGTACCAAAACTTTTGCACACAACTGTGCAAAACTAAAGTAGCCAACTTCAGCCTGCTGATTACACGTGAGGTAAAGATAGAAACCCTGTTCATCAAACCTGTTCATTAAAATTCACATTCATACAAAGCACACAGGATACTGTTTAATGCACTTGCTTGTTCGTGCAGGGACGTGAGTAAGGCTTGAGTGTTGGTGTGCAATGCAGAGGGTACAGCGACAGAGACACGCAGAAGTGAAGGCGCGAGTACGAGCCTGGCAAAGAAGGAAAGAGAAAGAGGACAGCTTGGGCTGAAAGCACAACCAGTCTTTCACTGTTTAATGTCTCCCTGACATTTCTGCAGCAGTCCCAATCCTCTCTCTCTCTCCCTCTCTCTCTCCTTTCCTCTCTCTCTCTCTCTTTCTCCCTCTCTGCCAGTCCAGGGAAGAGTGAGCGAGAGGAAAAAAGATCAGCAGAGTCCTAGAATGAGACGAGACGTGTGCTGTCTGTAGCGCACGCAAGGTTGGCTGACCCAGACAAGGCCAAAGGTCAGGGTTCAGCAGAGGGGCAGCAAATTTGGCAGCTGCAGCTAAGGCTGTCTCCGATTTCACCGGAGCCTTGGCTTTTCTTTTTCATTCTCTGAAGGTTACAGTCGGCTGTTTGCAAAAAGTGCCTCCGAGAGCCTTGATCCCTGTGTACGACTTTTCAGAGGAAGCACCCAGAAAGATATTGTATAATGCGTCTGGTAAAAACACGGTTCCACGGTTCAGTCTGGCAGAGGCTACTTTATATTTTACAGTATGCATCCATACTCTAACAAACAACCGTTTTTTTAACTGGCCCAGTCCATTTTGAGCCAATGGAACTTCAAGTAGTCAGTCCAGTCAACACAACACAGGTCTCCACCTTACATTCTGTTCATCTGAAATTTCACTAGCTTCTAACTTTTTAAGTTAAACAGCCGCTTAAGTATTTTTGCAGCTCAATAAAACAAGAAAATATAAAATTTGGTTGAACATGGTCAAATGGAGTTTCAACTCAAAAAAGCTGAAATGTCTGAAAATATTGAGTTAATTGATCTTTAAATATTAAATCTACCACACTTCAGACATTATTTCTAGTTCTGTTAACTTACTATTATACTGTAAGTTCAATTACATTGAAATGTTAAGGCAGCTCAGTAACTTTTTCTTACAACGGTATTTTTTTCAGAATGGATTCCAAACTTTTAACCAGTATCATATTTGTGCTTCTAGGTTTAAGAGGAGATATTTTATCATGGCTTGAATTTGATGTAAAGTTATTGTTGTGCTTTGTTTTTCCAAAAGAAAGACCTTTACAATTTTGCCACTTCATAAGCATGATGAATGGAAAAAAGTCTGAAGTGATGATGCAAACATGCCGACAGTGGATGTAAACTGAAAACTGAATGCAAATAATCAATCTAGGTACTTAATCATCGAATTACTTTTAAATAGTACAGCAAAATGGCCGTAATAAGTCTAATTCTAAAGATTGTTTATTGAATGTCAATGTGAATTGCTGCATAACTAGCCCTGTAATTGCAATAGTACAGCAAAACAACAGTAACCCCTGATATATAAGGGATAATATTCTAAACATAAAACAAGACACAAATTACAATAAATTATTTGTTAGAAACTGCAAGACATCTAGCAACATTGACGCAAACAGAGACGGGTCAGGATGCAGAATGTAAGTTGAATGTAAATGTAATTCGTTGCATAACTAACCATGTAATTCCCTCTGAACAGTGCAGCAAAGCAACACCAATAACTCAACAGCACATGTATTAATAGCGAAAGCACTAATAGCAGTAATAGGGTGCTAAAACGAACCTTTCTAACAACAGTTCTGGTATTGTGTCTCCTTTCCCCGTCACAGCGTCCAGGTGTTAAGAGCTTATGGCTTGCATAAGAAAATTGAGCTTCAGGACGGCTGATTTTGGGAAGCATCCCAAGCTAAACAGCCCAGCGTTTCAAATCTGCCTGCTTGACTTTATTTTCACAGCATGTGTCTACTTTCTCCTGAGCTGTTTACACAGCTCTGTCACTGGCTCTACCTGGTGCTGCCAGCATCCACACACACCTATACTTACTCTCCCGCGCACACATACACAAATGAATGCTCCCGGCCCCTTTCGCGCCCCCACCCTCCACCCTCCCATTGCCCCCTCCCAGACCTCCTCAGAACTGCAAACATTTTAAATAACTCGATCAACGCTAAAACAAATAGAGGTGGAACTGCTACCCCGCGACACATCTGTGTTCTGTTACTTGTGACAGGAAAACGGAGGGGGAAAAATGCCGGCCGCGTTTGAAAAGCTGCCACTTTACAGAGGCTCTCTCAAAAACGCCATTGACCAGGCGCGCAATTAGAGCCAATGTCCAATCCAGGCAATGACGTTTTCCTCATAAATAAAGAAATGTTTTGATTGGGTCCTCCTGGAGCTATTTTGGGGGGAGGGTGTTTTGGGGGTGGCGTTGTAAATGTTGCCCTGGACCCTTCCGTTTTAAAACGGAAGCTAAGAGCATTCATGAAGATGCTAAATGGATATAGCAGCCTGTGGGGGCTTTATCAGGACTGCTATAAGACAAAACCGTATTTCAGCTTCAGCTTGTGTGTTCTGACTTCTCAAATATTGTTTATCTGGACTGTTTTTTCAGAAAAGAACTTTGCTGGAGCATCATACAGAGTTTGCAAAGTTTGTGTTATGTTAAGACATATAGTACCCAATATATATCTCCAATACCGTACAAGTATGCTGCATAAATCCAACAAAATATTTACTTTATTATTAAAAATAGAAAATATCCTTTTACTAGAAGGCTGCCAGTTTTGTTGCTGCATCAAATGGCTGCTCTCTCTTTTGTCCGTTCTTTTCCACTGAGCAAGAAACAGCCAGTTAAGTATCTCATTTAACCCTAATATATCATTCAGCATATCCAACTTTAGCTACAGCGTGACATCACTCAATCTTTTTTATAGGGCTGAATGTGACATATGACATCACCATAGTATGACAATGGTGGTCTACTAGTAGAGGAACTTACCTATTGCCTATTTGACATGCTGTTGTCTTAGACTATACAGAACGTTCTCCTTTGGTGTATATGTCATATTTTAATAGCATAGGACATGTACACTGCTCAGCTTTTGGAATAAATATATTTTTAAAAAATACATTCATGCTGGAGAACAACAGCAAAATAGTACCCAAAGAAAAGGTTTTATTTTTCAGATTTAGCACTACTGTGCCATCTTTAAAATGACATAAACTCAGAAGACACATGTAGGTTCACTGGTCATTTTGGAAAGCATATAAAATGGCTATATTTGTGTTGTAGACATGGTGACTCCTGATTCCTATCACCACCACTGTAAAGAAATACAAGTCTGTAAGTTTCTCTACAATGTCGCTTTTCTCTGACAATTAGCCTTTAAGTTGTTATAAGCTTCCTATTGTTATTTCCATTGTGTTAGCGGTTTGGGTGTAGATACTGTCCCCTCTCTGTAAAAGAAAGGCATCAGATGAACAATTAAGTAGTGTAATAAATGTAGTTACATTTTGTTGCTATCCATAAATATTATGCATCTCTTATTATGCATTTTTTTTTCAATATGGATTTTTTTCTACATAGTTTCAACACAGCAACTGCCCTTTACATTGTATGAAGACTTCATGGACTAATAGAAATACTTGAAAATGACTTGAAATAAAAACATTAACTTTCATTCAAAGTTCATAACATCTTGGCTTTCTCTGCAAAGTTTTGAAGATACTTGATGGTTTGTATGACCTCCCATCATATTACCCACCCCTCTGTCCACCTACTGGATCAAATAGAATATCAGGTCACTTTTACTAAAATTACTAAAACCACTTTGGGTCCTGTTCCTGGACGTATTTGTTAATGATTTGTGTGAATGTGAAGAACCTGAAGAACCTCCCTGTGCCATAAAGGTTCTACACCAGTTGCATCATTTTATTTTTTATTTTTCTGCTGTAACCATCCATTCAAGCCAGGAACCATCTTAGATCCTTGTATTAAAGTGTGACTTTTTAAACGTGACTAAACTTGAGTCCAGAGGATGCCAAGTTTTGGACTTTCCAGAGAGAAGAAGATACAAACACTTTTTGTTGACCGCTGTAGTGAAGAATGGGGCTGTTCGGCTTGTGTAAGCAGCAGACACATTTTGACATTTTGAATCCTTTCCCAGATGTATTGCGGGGTTACGCAGCCGTTTGGGCCTATAAGGAAGCCTGAGGCCTGACCCATCTGTGCCTCCTGTCTGCTTGACCAGGAGAGGGCTTCTGGACACCAGTACTCATGGGGGCTTTATTTCAGCATGAGGGAGAAGTGCCCTGCTTTTCTTCCACCTATCCAGCTCCAAATGCACACCACATGATCATTACTTCAGCCTTTCTTTCTTTCTTTCTTTCTTTCTTTCTTTTCTTTCTTTCTTTCTTTCTTTCCTTCTTTTTTTAACTCAAGCTGTTTTTTTCCCCTCAGAGCGATTTTTATCACGCGGATTATGACGCCTTTCTCAACATCTTCATCTCAAATGATAAATGAGAGCTGTAATGCTTTAATCTCGCGACATCCGCGCCGCGCGTCAGACCGACAAGGCAGAGTAAACATTTAGATTAAACAGTTCTCTTAAAAACCCGCACCGCAACTCCAAAAAAACCTAAATAACAGCCCTTGCTCAAACAGTAATCCTATCCCGGCAAACGCTTCACCTGTGCAAAGATTCCTGCCGAAATGGAAAGCGGAGTCACTTACACCCAGCTCCACCTGGTGGCTTAGCCAGACTGCAACAGCCAAACTGCAGACTGCTCTGGTTCAGACAAGAGCTTCTGAAAAACAACAGATTTTTTTTGTGTGTGCTGTTATTGTCTATGCATGTGTAAAATATTTCATACTGAGGGCTCTGTTCCTCCTGGCACAATTCCAGGTCTCAAGCTCCAGTCGAAAGGGCCGTCCAGAAGAGAAAAAGGACAATACCAACTGTTTGTTGTCACTACAAACCCTGGGCCCTTTGCCGCTTGCTTGTCAAGAGCATCTGGCTATTGTTAACTACGGCTGCTGCTTCGCTAACCCCAAGCTGTCGACATGCGGTGTAACTTTTATAGTTTGGAAAGATAGCAGAGATTAGACGCTCACAGAACACAATGCACTGCTCTCACCCAGAGGCTCCTACATACTCCAAAATAGAGTTTCTAGCAATGCTATATTTTTAAACGAACATTATATTAGTGTGATAACTGTCATATGTACTGTATATCCATATTTAAGTGTGGTTGTGGATAGGGGTGAAATGGTCACCCTCTTTTTTCAGTGAGCCTTATGGTCTGGAGCTGCACTGGTCAGGGCTGCAGCAGCCACCTGCAAATTACAACTTAGTACTCGAAGAGTTAAGAATGTGTTTCTTTCAGACTATTGTTGGAGTGTGCGGGTCGGAGGGGGGAGGGGCCAACAGATTCTGGTAAGAGGCTTTAATCCCCCGGCTGTCAAGCCCAAACCCTGCTTGACGTCCTATTGATGTGTAACAGAACAAAACAGTGGGCCCCTCGCTAAGCTCCTGCCCGGGCCCCATTCACAGCGACAGGAGAGCAAATTCTTCAGCTGCACACAGCCCTCCCGTCTTAAAGGGGAACACGCCGAACCCTCCAAACAAAACAACACAACACCGAGGTGGAACATACAGATAGCCAATCCCTGTCGAGAATGTAGGGGGGGAAAAAGAGATCCTGAAACTTTCCGTTTCTCTTTTTCCAATCTAATTTTTACAAATGGAGTTTTTCCCAAAGTACATCAAGCTAAGATACACTGAGTGACTGCTCAAAGTCATTTCACATTCCCTGCTGTATTTCAAAGTGATATCTTTAAAGAGGCAACAAATCTAATAAATGACCCAAGCACTTGCATTTCATACTTCATCATTTGATAGGAAAATGAGGATGCTATAACAAATGGAGCGTCGTCTTCTTAGACTAAAGTGCAGCTAATAACACAGTTACCTTACAGTGATGTACACGTGCCATGCTGGGATTTAACAGAAGACACTAAAGATGCTTTCGGAAAGGCTGGTACAGGGCAGAGAGGGTGCTTTGGCACTCGGGATCTGGAAAAAGAAAAAAAGGATAAAAGTACAGCAAGCTCCATGTGACCTTCTCAGCATCGTCCAATTCGCCGCACATTATGGAAACATCAGGACGTGTCAACAGAGAGGAACACTGTGATATTCCAGCAAGCTTGATCTTAATACAAACTGCACTATTAGGCTAATGCTCAAAACTCGCCTCTTATCGGAATTGGAATTCTACATGAGGGCTAAATGACCTTAAGCAGCTGCAGTATTGATTTAATTCAAGAGTAATCTGATTAGCAAAAGCTTCATAGCTGACTCTGGTTTAATGAATAAATAAATAAAGAAACAAACATTAATAATTTGCTATAAGTAGTTCTCATATCGAACCCTTGTATATATATCCACAAAATTAAAAAGCATTTATTTATTAACCACTACAACATCTGACATTGGGTATATGAAGCATTAGAAGAAAACATACTTAACAGAAACATTTAACTAAATATAATCTCAATATCTTCCGTATTTAGTGTGTCCAACCTTCCACCTCTATTCATTTTATTCTCTCCAGAGTTTTTTAAAGAACACTGCAGTGATTTTTTCCACACCTCCAAAGTTCAGTCTAGAAAGTTGCATTTTCTGCTTCTCACAATCCAGTTACAAATTTAGATTCATTAGTCCATGAAATCTTACTTTGCATCTCAGATATACACTTCCAGTACCCTAGTACAAATATTACACTAATACTAGAGGTGTCTCGATACCACTTTTCATTAATGATACACATACTGCAACCTTAAGTATCTACTGATACCAATACCATCATTTGTCTGGATGCACTTTTGCTATCTAAATAACATCATGCTCAAAGTGTGAACTAAATATTCTCCTCTTCTAAAAGAAGAAATACATTGCCCACAATATGACATATCCAAAGCTGCTGTTTCTTTTTATTGAAACTTTTAGTAGCTTTTTAAATTGGTCCTCACCATCAAACATCCAAAATTAAGTTTAATAAAGTGAGTTTTTGTGCAAAAATGTTTTCATAAGAGTTTTGACTAATGGATAATTAGATACATTTTTGGTCCAATATCCAATCCAGTATTTTTGCCCCTTAAGTAATCCTAATACTAATACTAATAGTAATACTAATAGTAGTATTACTACTAGTATAGTATTAATACTTTTACTGATACTAGTAAAACTGTATGATTGGAAAGGCTAAATGGTATTAGTATTACTACTAGTATAGTATTAATACTTTTACTGATACTACGAAAACTGTATGATTGGAAAGGCTAAACAATCAGTAAACTAGAAGGCTACAAAAATACAAAGCTTTAACAAAAGCGGTCTTTAAAAAGAAGGCCAGCGTAGTATTCGCATAATTCAGAATCAGGGTTAGAGCAAAGTAAAAGCAGCCACTGAGGATGAGTGTGTGCGTGTGAAATGCCGCATGTTTTAATCAGACAAACCCGCTGACCAACCACAGCTCTAATACTCCAGGTTAACAGATGCATATTCATGGTATGTGCTTTCAAATGCATAGACATGAGGGACAGACCCAACCCCCTCTACTGCATATTACTCTTTAAATCAATCTCCTTATTCAGATGAAGCAAAGCATAGTGGGAGATGCAGACGCCTCAATTTCAGATTCAGAATACAAAGTAGTGAACAACACAATATGCAGCAATGTCCAAGATTATAATCAACTCAAGCCATTTGTCCATGATCTGTACCATAACTGGCCTATAACACTAGACAGAAGACATTGACTTGAACTTTCCCATCATGTAGTCTAAGACGTCAAAACAACGCAAGGTTACACCTGCCTTAGAGTGTCTAGAAAAACAGTGTACAATCTCACTGTAACCAGGCTCGACGGGAGAACTGATGTGATGTGCAGATACATACGAAATGAATCAGGCTTATGTTAGAAGTGAAAAAACACTTGAGTAAACACTGATGGATTATTACCATTGGTGAAGCTCTGGAGAGGTATGAGTTGGTCCATGTGCTTGTGTAGAGTGGACATTAGCAGGTTTATAACATGAATCCCTGCACCCCCACACTGTACAAAAAACTGAAGGATTCAGAATATAAACTATTCATTGTGCAGAGAATAAAGCCATAAAGAGTATGGTGTGAACCTCATCTCTTTCTCATAATCATCCTGGCTATTTAACTAAATCCGTCTGGTTATTCCGTCAAAGTCTTTGCTTTGGCATTTCTCCCAGACTGCTGTCTAATTCTTGTCCACTTGGAAAAAGTTGTAAAGAAACTAAGCCACCTCGTGATGCAGTTATTACGATCAAAACCGTCTCATTCTTTCACACTCGACAATATCACGATGGAAAGTGCCATGAGAAAGACCCAGTGTCATGTGATGGAAATGGTATATGCATATAATTACCTACATAGTAGCCCATAGAAATCTATACAAAAGAAAACCATAACCTAATAGAAGAAATGGAAATAACCTTAATAAACCTGTATTAATAATACTGTAATTTGGGGAAACAACTGAAGGTGTTTTAGTTCACCCTGCTAGAAAAACCAGCACAGTCGGACACCAGCCAAACCAAACAAAAACCTCATATTTCCAAAATGGTAATTGTTCGGGTTCAACATTCTGAACTTTCAGTGGAAGTTAATATAGTTAATAAGTCATTTTGGACCATTTCTATTGGTCCCTTCATCATGAAACTGCTACACAATATAAAGATGTTTTCAAAAGGTGTCAAAAAATGGAGGAGTTTTGTTTCCTCAGCGATGATATGTTATGCTTTTAATGCTGGTATGATGGCCAGTGGCCATAGAAACTATTTATGCCTAAACCAGAATGTTGTCACCATCTCCATTTTGGGCAATTTTCACTTTTCTGCACCATTTGAACACAGCAGCTGCCGTTTACACTGTGTGAACATTTCATGATGAACGGACCGAAAGAAAATGGCCCAAAATTGCTTGGAAAAAAGTCTGGTTCCATTGACTTACATTAGAATTAGATGAGGTTTTTGCCCTCTCCTGTGAAGTTGCCATTTAGGAGATATTTGTTTTTATTTGGACAGTGACGATAAGTTGTGTTTCAGATGCTGATACAGTATGTTGATCAAGCAACATGACCTTGACTAGTTAACTAGCACCGGCACAGACCAGCTTAGATCAGCACACAATTCATTTCATTTCATTCATTTTTTCTTTTTCAGCAGGGCAAACATTTCACCAAACATGGTCACATTTACAAAATGAGACTAATGCACACATTTCCGTAATGGAGAAGTGCAGGATTTACCTTGTCCTGTTCCTAACTTCCTGACAGCTATGCACTTCCATTACACATTTTTAACAACTCACTCAAATCAGTTCAAACTGGCTGTGCATAAGCCCAAACCAGGATTCCATTTTCACTTCCATTTCAGGTGTTTTCTGTTCAGCTTTTGAAACGCTTTATGAAATGCTAGCTAGACTAGTCTAATCTCCAGATCCCTAAACTCATAGTCAGGGTGGACAGGAGGCTACATAAACACATTTTAATAGAAGTGTCTATTCACATAGTGGATTGCTTTTGTGCTTAAAACTTCATTCTTCCATTTACATTCCTCGCTTTTGAACAGGCATGGAACTGCTCTATTATTTGTGCTTTTGCAGCCTCTAGTGGTCACTGTTATATTGCCATTGCTTTCAGAGTTCACGGCCCTCCTTCATTTCCACTGGATCCTGGATGTGTAGAAAGTCCTTCAGCTTCCAAATGCATCTAATTTATCGTTAACCACAATGTTTTATAGCCGTTCTCTCTCAGAAATCTCCCAGCAGAAAATGCATAAATAAATAAAAATAAGAGTGCATGAAATGAAATGGCTGTGCTGGACATCTGCAGAGTCTACGATGACACCTCAACTGTGGACATTTCACTGACAGTTTTATTGAGAGACTGTTTTCAATTGTCCTGATATAACCGTCTAAACGGAGATGTAAATGACCTGGCTTGGTTCGGCTGACTGCTCATGAGAAGACTTGTATAGTAGCTGTTTGGTGTAAACCAAACAGCAGTGACTCACTTCCAGAGAACGCTGATTGAGAGCCTGGTCACCTTCTCAGTAACGGTTTGGCGTGGTAACAAAACAGAGGAAACAGCATGGAGTCAAACCTAACATTTCCATAGAGGAAGAGGTGGGTGGAGTAGCATAGTCAAGTGCTTCAGTCAAATAATCATAAGAGCAGCCAAGCCAAAGACGAATAAGAAGAGTATCAGGTCAAGGAGCTACTCAAGTTCAACTGCGATCTCTGCAGTGGCTCTTCTGAATACATCCATCCTCCATCAGCATAGGAAGTGAGGTTTGTTAGCCTCTGTTCTTCTCTTCCAGCAATACATTCAGGCTAAAATTTTATGCTAATGCACAAAAGTAAAAGCTGTTAGAAACAGTACAGCTGTCTGAAGGATAAGCCGACAGAACAGAATGGCTAAAGTGCAATGTGAATGGCTAAAGTGGAACCAACTACAAACCTCAACTCCAAAAAAGTTGGGACAAAAGTTGAAGTTGATCTTTCTCAACACTGTAGTGACACTGACATGGTGGTGGCGTGTTAGTCTGTGTTAAGCAGTACTGCTGGAGATTTTACACCTTGTGTCCACTTACTGTCCACTCTATTAGACACTCCTACCTTGCTGGTCCACTTTGCAGATGTAAAGTCAGAGATGGTAGCTCATCTGCTGCTGCGCGAGTTGGGTTGGTCATCCTCTAGTTCTTCATCAGTGGTCACAGGACGTTGCCCACAGAACACTGTTGGCTGGATAGTTTGGGTGGTGGACTATTCTCAGCCCAGCAGTGACACGGAGGTCTCACTCCAGCAGCACTGCTGTGTCTGATCCACTCACACCAGAACAACACACACTAACACACCACCACCACATCAGTGTCACTGCAGTGCTGAGAATGATCCACCAACCGCAGAATACCTGCTCTATGGTGGTGCTGGGGGAGTTCTGACCCCGATGATCGAGGTAAAGGTGACCTACGGTCTGTAATTTTGTGAAATGTTTCAAATACGTGTGATTCACTCGTGCTTGAGTATAAAGAAGGCCTTAAGTATGCATAATGTCATCTAAAGATTACAGTACATACTGTGTTAGAACATGTCTTCAGGATTGCACTGACCTCTTAACCATTTATTTATTAATGTATTAAGTTATGTATGGGTGTCTGACTACATGTGGATTATATGTCTGTTTTCACTCTTTGTATTTGAGAGTGAAATCTAATTGATGTCTTAGAGATAATGAGGCATTTATTGTTCGTTATATGATCAGAGAGCAGTTTTTCTTTGGCTTGGAATTGGGCTGTAACTATTATTCAGCTCCTACTTTGGTGTCTTTTGCCTTAAATTGAACTAATCCACCTTTAAAACTTTCGCATTAGTAACACATTACTGAAGCATTAAGTGATCAATCACAAGGTCAAGTCTCAAGGCCAATGGAAGATATCGAGTGGATTTGCTTGTTTTCATGAAATAATAGGTTATTGCAGATGTGTGAACTGATTCTATCATAATACTACTACTCTGCAACTTCACAGATTTTAACCAAATGATGAACAGAATCGTAGATTGTGTCTTAATGATTAAGAAACCTATAAAATACTGAGAATGGAAATCATCCACAATGCCTCATATTTTAAACATGATAATCAAATCGTGATATGGTACCAGTCAAAAGTTTAGACACGGCTGCTCATAGAAGGTTTCCTTATTTTTAGCTTTATGCTTTTGAAGACTTTTTGAAGACTAAAAACCTCCAAAATGGAACTTTACAGGAGGATAAAACAGTTTTCTTAGCTTGCAATGGAGGTTGATACAGCAAGATTTTTTTCTAAGCAATTTTGGACTAATTCTATTGGTCTGACCATCATGAATATTCACTAAATTAAAAGAGTAGCTAGGGCTTTTAAACTGTGCTAAAAAAAAGATTTTTTACATTTTTAGTGCAACAAAATATATATTAAAGGTGGAGGTATGGCAAATAAATAATACTGTGATACATCAAGTGTATATCAAATCTCATCTTTCAAGCATGAGCTTTAAGGTAACCGAAAACATCCATTTAGTTGGGTGTAAACTTTTGACTGTTACTTCATGCTGTCAAGTAAGTAAACATCTTGAAGAATTTTATGGTGGCTATCTAATAATATATATAACATATATAAGTTATTGCTGAATAAGTGATAGAAACTTTTGAACGCTAATGATTGTTCCTTAATGTATTAATGTATTAAGGAACAATCAAAATAGCATCAGCTGACATTTAAGCACAAACCTTATTTGAGTTCTGTATGTGTGTGAACTGTTTTGGAATACATCCATTTCAGGAATTCAGAGGGTTTCTTGGTTTTTGGAGGGGGTTGGGTGAGGTGGGGGATCAACAATTGCAAACTGCACTGTATGGGATTAAGGGAAAAAGTGTCTAAAAGTTTCAGTTTCCAGAAACACATTTATCAGTTTAGCTTGTAGGATGGTAATAACATTCCCTGGAATCCCTCTATTTTGCTTGAAAAGGACTCTAATTCATAAATTACATGTTGCGTTTATTTAAATATATATTTCTATTTCTTACAAATGTAGAAATAATTAGCTCGTCTGGGAGTGTTTAGATCTTAGCTGCGGTTGTGGTTCGATCCAATCATGGGCCCTTGCTGGAAATTTCTCCCAAATTTCATTGGGCCAAATTGGTTCACAGTCAGTCCACAAATTTGCCTGCTGGACTTGGCAAAAACACCTTTCCAGTAATCCTTCTGTGCATGCCTCAACTGAAAGTCAATGTGAATATGAAACATTAGAATGCTTTTGCTTTGAACAACACTTGCATTTCTGGGTTTGTTTATGAGTATAAAATATCATTCATGAAATCCAGGCATCCAAAACTGCAATTCCAGTTTCCAAAAACATCTAAATCTAATGATGACTGTGACAAAAAATGGCACAATAGCACTTTTTCTTTCCCTATACTGATACTGATATTAAAACTTGTTACTGACATTGATGTGATATTTCTTAACTAAAATTTCTAAAGGTTTAAATTGTATGTTTTTAATTATGTAACTTAAATTAATAATACCAGCTAAAAGCAAGCTATAGTATGGAAGCCAAAATGTCCATGGCTTTGGACGTTTTTTTTCCAAGTTTGGTAATTGGTCAGTTTTTCCAAGTTATTTTTATTTATCTTGAGAACTTGTAATAATTATGTCATTTTGAGCTTTTGAGTTATTTTATCAGTATCACCACATTACAAATATTTTTTATTGAGATAATGTTTCTTATGTTGTGATAATGATATAAATAACTCATGATCTCAAGAAAACAAAAGAAAATAATCCATTATTATGGAACAACAGTGGAAGTCCATAGAGGTCATGAGGTAGATATAATTTTCTGGACTATTATCTCAATAGCATGACTAAATTGTCTTGTAATCTGAAGAATTTAGGAAGCACTATACAGCTAACGTTACATCACACAGGGCTGAACTGGATTTGATTTTTGTGAACTCTAATAACCAATGTAGCATTAGCCATCAGCCCGACACTGGAACCCCCTGATGCTGATATGCCATCTCTAATTTTATTTAATTTTTCATTTTTTTTAAATATTAGTATTTATTTGAAAGCCCACATTCACAGAGGACCTGCTCCAAGTTGCCATCTCCAGCTTCTCATCTCCCTTCAGTTACAAGACTAATGTAGCTAAGAAGTAATGGTAGTTTAGAGTCAGCTAGTTAACATGGTGCAAACTGCAAGCCTAAATCACCACATCTCACTCACAGCTCACTGATCTCAAGTAGACTTATTTACATGGTTTACATGGTTTACAATGTATTAAATCTGTAAATCTGTAAATTGTAAATCTAGAAATTTAGGTTTTATGAAGCCTGTTACTCTTTTTTAAAGCTATGCAGGATATTTTTGTCCATTCTTGTCAATAAAAGTGTGCTATACAGCACTGCATCAGGCGCGTGGTATCTTCCTCTGAGGGACTTTTTGTAGGTTTTTAAGATTGAACTACCTCAAAGTTTCCAGCAGATGGCAACAAATCAAGTAACATTATTAAGTTCTCCCCAAGAAATCCAGCAGATGGAGGCATTTCACTTTCATATTCTTGTTACAGTTTCTTCCTGGTACCTGGGTTTTGCAGAACATCAGATTGCATTTCTCAAACACAATTTGGGGTAAATTGGCTCATTTTGGGGTATGTTGCTTTGAGGCAACATTGTGCAACTATAGAACGAAATTATACAGTCTAAGAAACAGTATTTTATCTGAAATATTTGTAATGAAGCCAAGAAACTACTTAATATGTTGATATAATGTTAACACAACTTTAAAAAAAAAAATTTTTTAAAAGTCATTTTCAAGTAATCAGTATTGGCTGAAATAAACTGGTCACTGAATAACAAGTACAGCCTACTGCATACTGATTGCTACATGACACAATTGACTAGAATGGGACTTTGTGCACCAATATTATACACATATTAATGTGAAATAACTTAAATTATTAAAAAATTGAAATGAAATTCGAAATAACTGCAGTGTACTCTAAACCGAACACATAGATGCCACTTTGTTTATCCTTGACTAGATCCTTTCCATTGTTGCACAATGTTGCTTTTAAGCAACAAACATATTTAAGATTTTTAGCATAATGCAAGCTATAGGCTGTTATAAAAATGAACAGATGTAAATCATACATTTTGGATGTAAAATTAACTGAGCTTGTTACCTTGAGGCAACGCTGTGTGATAAAGGGATAAGAGAACAATTATGAAACTGAAAAGCACAAAAGAAAGAGATCAAATTGTAAGAGATCAAACTGTAACCCATAATCACAGCTGTGATGGAGATGATGATGATTGTTCCATGTAGAATACAATTGTAGTCTAATTAAGGTAACATAAAGTACCACCTTGTTTACAACTTAAATGTATGTCATTTAGCTAGCTGGTAAACACGTAAGCAAGTATTACTCAGTGGAAATCCTAGGAAAACCTTCTACTGATGACGTATCTTGAACGTCAAAGGAAGCTACAAGGGTTTTGGGGTGGAATTTTGAGGACACTTTGTACTATTCATATGTTTTTGTTGTTTTTTGTTTCTTAAAATAAAATAAACAACATTAATAATACAAAGTGTCCTAAAAAAAAGCAGGGCCAAATGTCTTATTGCAACTGCACACCTATGGAAACTTTTAAAACATTCCAAAGAAGGAAATGGATCAAAGACAGAGACTCCTCAGATGAGGAGGATGCTAAAAACTAAAGTAAGCAATGTACCTAGCTAGACTTTTTACAGTTTAGCTTCTTTTGTTTGTTTAAAGAGGTAAAAACTTGTCTCTAGCATCCATTTTGTGTTCAACAGAATCTTGTTCAAAGACCGGGATAAGAGTTACACAAATGCTAGGGTGTTTGTACTTATTAGCCTGGCTTATTTAGTGGCTAGGCTAACAGCCAGGGTTGGTTAATATCACAGAGACTCCCGTTCACTGTATGATGTACTTGGTATTACATGTTGGCTATTGTGGTGGATTAACATTGATGAATGGGAACACAAGAGCGACAGAAAAACATTACTTATGAAACTGATGAGACGTGATGCAATGCTACCCTATATAATACTACATAACTTGACAAATAACATATTAAATGCTAGTTTTAGGCTGGAATGCCAAGCTTAGCCAGCTAATTCTTTAAAACAGTTGAACAACCTACAAGCACTGGTCATGGGCCTCAGAGTGCCCATCCCAATTTGTTTCCTTGACTTGCAAAATGACTGACTATTGACTACATGACCTCGGTCCATGACCTCAGATCTAGCACCCAAATCCCTGGCCATTAGTCTTTGCAAAAATGAAACTGATATGGGAGCTCTGAGGCCCAAGCAATGGTCCGATACCAAAACACCCTGATTTCAAGCTTTCAAAGACAGAATGGGAGAGACAAAGAATTCCAGATTTGATTCTTTCAGAACTAAAAGGTTGGCTGACCCTATCTAGACCCTATTCTTATGGGGTAAAGCTTGGTTGGTCCCTCAGACTTCTCTTCCCAAATCTTTTCCTTGGCACATGGAAACATTTGAAGTCACCTGTAACTCACTAAATCAATCAATAGAATAAACATGTATTAGTTTACCCATGTGACTCCACTGCTGCACTCCCTTCACTGGCTTCCTATTGCTGCCTGCATCAGATTTAAAACTCTGATGCTTGCCTACAAAGCCAAGAATGGACCAGCCCCTCCCTACCTTATGGCAATGGTTAAGAGCTGATCTGAAACCCGAGCCCTTCGAGCTTCAAGTACAGCTCGACTCGAACCGCCATCCCTGAAGACGCATGGAAGACGAGCGTCCAGACTCTTCTCTGTCCTGGCTCCCAGATGGTGGAATGTACTCCCACTGGCTGTCCGAACAGCTGAGTCTCTCGCAGCCTTCAAGCACAGGCTGAAGACCCATCTCTTTGTAAAGCACTTAAGTGAATGAGCACTAGTAGATGTGTATGTTGAAATACTTTGTTTTTGCACTTATACTCACCATAACCTTCCTTCTCTCTAGGTATGAGCGCTGGGTTGGGTCGCACTTACGCTTATATATGTCTGTGTATAGTCCTCTCTAGGTATCAGCACTAGCCCTTGTTCGGGCAGTATCTGAGCTCATGCCAAGTTTTAGACTCTAACCTTCTTATACTAGCTGGGAAACATTATCCGACGGAACGCTAAGCGCGGTTGTAAGTCGCTCTGGATAAGAGCTTCTGCTAAATGCCATAAATGTAAATGTAAATGTAGTTGCCTCATGTTGATGCAGACCTCGAGGTGATAATGGTGCGGAGAGACTAACACTGTTACTGTCCGCAGTTCAGAACTGTTTTGAATGTTGTAACTCTAGCACCAAACAAGATTACAATTCAGTCACTGAACCATAATGCCTCTCTCGACAAGTTAGCACCTATTAGCCTGCTATACTTTGTTAAGCTTTTAAGAAATAGCATCTATTTGACTCACTCTACCTCTTTAAAGAGCTCTTAATTCAGCCTGGCAGCAACAATCGATACAGAGCTACTCCTGAAGTGAAACCTGTAACTCAGTACTGTTTTTGATCTTTTGCTCCCCACATAATGGAACTACAGTTTTAAGAATGTAAAAGAACTGTCCTATACCCATGAAGACTTAGCCAGCTAAATTGACATAGTTTTTTCTTGTATTTTATTGTTTTCAATTGAAGTCCACTTTTATGTTCACGTTTATGAGGTTTTATGTACCAAAATAAATTCAAGACGCTTTTCCAACCTCTCTTTATCATTTAGAATAAGCTGTTTTGGTTTGGACCTTTAGGACTTACATTCTGATTGACTCCCCTGTATTGCATGTTGAAAAGCAGTCCAGATCAAAACACTCCTTATAACTTCAATGTGAATGGTCGGGGCTTAATTACTGTTGGCTGAATAGGTTGATGCTGTATGTGAAATATGTGTTTCCGTTTTTGGACGTTACAAAAACAGTAAATTCCAGTCAAGTGTCTTTGTTTACATCTTAGTATTCATATATAAACTGAAAGAACTTGGGAGTCAAGATCGGGACCAGGAGTAAAAAGGGAAAACTGAAATTAATTTAAAGTTCACTGTAAGTTCATTATCATTCATTAAACGGGATCATTATGGAATTTTATTGTTTTCAGCTGCACTTGTAGCTTACAGGTGTATAAAATCAAACACATGGCCATACTATCTCCATAGACAAAGGCTGCGTCTCAATTGTGTACTACACACTAATACTACACAATATAAACTATGTACTTATGTTTATGAAGGCTAGTACGCAAAATATTAACATTAAATATTAACAGGAATTTACATCACACCAAGCTGTGACTCTGAAGGCCGCTTCAGCAAAGGCTTTTTTTTTTTAGAAAACGCGAATAAGAAAACAAATTGTTTACTGGAATACATTTATTTCTACAGGCTATTGTAACAAATTTAGGTTGAACTCATATTTACATTACATTCTGGTTACCATCGCATCACCATCTGCCATTTTTTTCAGAAATTTCCAGATATGAGAAGCTCCTCCTTTTGTGTTTCCCATTGCATTCTGGGACAGTAATGTCCATCATTACCACACTCAAAAACGGACTGGTTCTAAGTGTGCATTGTGGATTTTTGACATCAACTTTGACATTTGTAACTCTACTACATACTACATGCTCAAACATTAGTTAGTATTAGTATTATGTGTGCAATCGGGACACACCCATACAATTGCAGTAAAATGGGTCATACGAAAGAGCTTGGTGACTTTGTGCCACTGTCACAATATACCACTTTTACCACAAGCCAGTTTGTGACATTTGTGCCTTGTAAGACGTGCCGTGGTCAACTCTAGGAGCTATTATTGTGAAACAGCTCAGCCACAAAGCAGTAGACTACGCAAACTCACAGAACGAGGCCACTGAATGATGAAACACATAGAGCGTAAAAACAGTCTGTTCTATCACTCACTACGGAATTCCAAAAGAAATAGAAGTTCTGGAAGTCACTTCAGCACAAGAACTTTGCGTCAGGAGCAACAGGTTTCCATGGCTGTGTAAATCATCCCGCCACCAGACGCTGGAGCAATGTGTTCTCTGGAGTGAGGAATCACACTTCACTTTCTGACAAATCTGGGTTTGGTGGATGTCAGGAGAACACTACCTACTGGAATACACAGTGAAGACAGTAAAGTTTGGTGGAGGAGGGATAAGGGTCTGTGGCTGCTATATGCTGCAGCATACAAAGACATTTTATATAATTATATGCTTATATAATTATATGTTTCCTGTTCCAGCATGCCTGTGTCCCTGTGCACAAAGTGAGCTCCAGAAAGGCAAGATTTCACAAGTTTGGTGTGGAGAAATTCCAGTGGTCTTCACAGGGCCTTGACCTTAATGCCACTGAACACCTTTGAGATAAACTGGAATGTTGAGTGTGAGCCAGGCCTCGTCCAACGTCAGTGCCTGACTTCACAAAAGTTATTCTTTCCAGCGGCGTATGGCTGCAACTCCATATTAATGCCCTTGGTTTTGGAATGGGATGTCCAGCAAGCTTACGTAGGTGTTAACATACATAAAATATGCATATATTTATATGTACATGTTTATTTTAAGAAATGTATATATTTAGAAAAAAAGTCCAACTTTTCATTATAACTTCTAGAAGTAAATGATGGTGAGGTTATACTCTGTTCCTTCTTCTCTAAAATCTCAAGTCACTTTCAATTTCACTTCAATTTCAAGTCACCACCTAAAGTCAACTGAATATGCACAAAACCACTTACAACCAGTTGTGTTGTTAACAAAAACATAATAATACAGTCATCTTCAAAAGAATAGCTGCACCCAGGAGGAAGTGTCAGATTGCAATGCTAGGCGGAAGGAAGATAAAGGTTACCAGGAACAATAAATGATGTTAAATTCAGACTGATATGGGCAATATTTATTGAGCTACACATACAGAAGTACTGTCTCTCAGTATGGTGTCAGGCCACCATGTTTGCTAATGCACCATGCATACATCTCCGCATGGAGTTATAGAGGTTCCTAATGGTGTCCTGCGATAATCCATCCCATATGGAGTGACACCAGGCCTCCTGGACATGTGACGCGTGACAACAAACCATTCATCTTGGTGCTGATCTCGGTACCTCCAAACACGGATTCGTTGGTTGTCCCACCAAGACAAAAGCGGGACTTATCACCGAAGGTTGTCATTATGAGTTACTCCATGACAGTCTGGCATGACACCATTGCAGTATTAGCGACATTAACGGGCAGTCATCGTAATGGTTTAACAGGATGACTCATGGAGGGCATCACTGCTCGATGAATGTTCGCAATTGTGGCTGTTGGGTCAGTCAGGTACAGCGATACGACCCTAACTAGTTAAGCCAGCATAAAAATGTTCAGCTAGATCCCCAACTAGCAGTGAACAGATTTTGTTTAACCATGTAGAGGAAGCCATCTACCTTACCCTGAGACTGAGACCAAAGTGATGTCAAGACCAAGACAGGACCAGACTTACTAAAGTACATCAGCATGTCATAAACATGTAATGGCAGGAGTCGAGTTGTGTCATAAGTTGTCATGACAGCTTATATCACATGCTGATTTCCTCTTACGTCATGGTGATTAACAGTACCGGTAATATTAATGGATAATCCATGACATGCTTATGTTATGTTATGCAGCAGGGTTCAAGTAACATGTTACTATCTTTTCCATGAAGGCCATAATCATAGATACGACAGTTGTTCTGTCAAACAACAAATTACGTTGCGCTTTGGGTTCATGGCTTGGAGTCTATGTAGCAGAGATTTAGAGTCAATCGGACCATCTGTACCTTCTCTGAAGGACCCACAGTCCATCATCCTGGGCTGGCCTTTAACAGACAGCCTTGATCTCTAGCCGGATAACACTCCATTCAGCCCTGTACATTATTCACACCCCTGACAAAAGCTTTTCTGCCTCCTTTCCCAAGGTGACTTACATCTTGAAGTCCATCACAAAGACTGACGGCTCCGAAAAGGCAGAGTCAGCAAACGGCTGCGTATTAAGCTGCCAAGCCAAACCCCCATGCTGAGCTTACGAGGTATCCATTTAAAGAGCTAATACGGGTGACACATACACATATACATGCAAAAACTTGATTCCAGGTGAATGTGATGAGAGAATGGCTCCAGAATGTTCCCTCTACATGCATGGACAGCTACAGTATAACTATGCTAATAATAAACCCAAACAATACGGGAAGCAGTCATTGTTTTTCTCAAGATATACAGTGCTGTGCAAAGTCAGAGACTGCACTTCATTTATTTAATTCCCAGTCAAAACGACCATTAAGTGCAAGCTATTCATTTTTCAGCATCAGGAAAAAGCAGAACACATATACTTAGCAGAGAATTACACAGAAGCCTCAATAACTAAACGTAATGTCATTTTTCTGTATTCAGTGTGTCCATACTTAACTTTTATTACAGCTTCCACTCCTTTTCCAGTCTTTTCTTCACATTTGATACCCGCAGGGTTTTTTTCCACATCTCCAAAGTTCCGTTTTAGACGTTGGCTCCATTTCCTGTTTCTTATGATCCAAATAGTTTCAGACACATTCAGAGAGGTTGAGACTTTGAACTCTGGTGTGGTCATTGCATTGTTCTTAGAACATCAGCATCTTCTTTGATTTACCAGTGTTCTTCTTTTTTTGTCTATTTTCTTTTCTCAGTAAAGGCTTCTTGGTGTTTCATATTCTTTCAGATCCATAGTATTTAGTGATCTACTTACAGTGGAAGGAAGGACAGAAACACCTGAGGATGTTTTCAGATCTGAAGGAAGAGTGCAGCTTGTTCATCTCCTCTCACTTAAAGATGAAAGCTGTTTATATGATGATGACAGTTTTGGTGGTCTGCTTGGTCTTGCACAGTTCTTAGGAATCCAGTTTTCTCTGTATCTTTTAATCCTTTTTTGAACTTCAGTTTTGGAAACTCCTGTTTTATGACTTCCATCTTCCTTTGATTTTCCTGTTTGTGAAATATCTCCCCAAAAATGAATGACCATTTTGTCTGGAAGCCAAATAAATAAAGGGTGTTCTCTGACTTTTGCACAGTACTTTATTTGATCAGTTTAGTTAGTAAGGTTGTCAATGAACGCTTTGTTTGATATGCCTAAAGCAATTTTGGAGTGTTTAAGGAGCAACACGAAGCATCATTGTGCAATCCTGCAAATTGCAGTGTTTTTGTTTTGCCAAGCTCTGATCTAAACTGAAAGCTAAACACATTCTCACTTTCAAAACCCATCTGACACAATTCCCCATATCAATTTTCAATTTAAAGGGTGGGCAATTAAAAAAAACATAGCATCTCAATATAGTCACTTAATACTTATTATATTATACTTTATACTTTATTATAATTCCTTTTTCTGAGATTCTGTAGAGTCCAAAGTAGAAACCACTTCTCTCAGCTGTTTGAAATGCCTTGTTGGAATTTAAGCTCTTTTCTCTGTAACAAGGTGATGTAATCTTGTAACACAATCCTTACTGCCCACGTACCCGTGGGCTTGGCACACCCTTACACAACTACGCAGAGAGATAAAACTTACCACTCTGAAACGTCCTGCTCCAGTCTAGCTTGTGAAGGTGGATTGGGTCTACCAACTTGTTCTACTTGACTTTCAGGGTGGGACCCTGCTTCAAACTGATACGGCAGAACTAACACCAAGAATAGCAACAGTGGTGCGTGGGCGGAATTTGCCGCTCTGGCAGCTGACCAGTCAGAACAGAGTGGGTGAACTGACCAATCAGAGCACACTGGGCTTGTTGGGAGGTGGGGCTTGAAGACACAAGAGCTCTAACAGAGCTTTTCAGACAGAGGGTGAATACAGATGTACAGTATGAGAAACATATTGTGTTTCGGGACAACTGAAGCGTGTAATTCTATTGTAGTAGACCCCAAATATACAATTATGAACACTGGAAATGAGCATAACAGGTCAAAGATATCAAATGTGGCCTGTGCAAAAAATGAGTGTCACATTTTGTATGTTATGTTTTATTATTGTTTCCCCCATTCTGTTAAATTCTGTAAATAAACAGAAACTGCTCATTAATATTTGTTGAAAAATGCCATATGTCATCAGTAGAGGACTGTCAATCAACAAAACATGTCATTTGACAAGTAGTGCCCAAACCTTTCCATATAACTGCATAAGTATTACCAACTACTATAGGTAGCTGTTGTTTACACCTTCTCGAATTGGTCTAAATCTGTTTTTTTTTTTTTTTTATGGATGTATAGGTCTTATAAAAGTACTGACCATACCTATGACATACTCAAGATAGCATATCATGATATCACTTTCACAACAGCAATAACTTGTTGTTATATTGCTTACCCTTAGTCTGCAACAGGATCTCTATTTTGCCTGCACACAGCTCATTGCACTTGCACTTTTGTTTCTGTGCAAGCTAAACCACAACTCAGCAGACTCAAACAAAGGCTGTGTTCATAGTTTCAACCATTTTATATGGGCCTGTGTCCATTGTTCATTTCAGTTTGAACAGGTCACACCACCACACTGGCCAGTGACCACTTGAATGCAGAAAGCAGTCAACAGGCAAATGGCTGAGTATGAGGCCCACAACAAACCTCTACATTACATGCTGTTTCCAATGAGTCACCCGTCCAGTAATTCTTTTTCTAGACTGCCTTTGTGCATATTTCAGATCATAATTTATGCTAGCTCCACTGTAAGAGCCTTCTCTCTGAGAATATACCATTAAACCACTAACATAAGCCAGTTTGCACTCTGCAGCATTAGATCATGATCTTAGACAACAGCCCCACCGCAACTGTGTTCGGTGCCAGATGTGCACACAGCGTAAAGGGATTAGGATTATGAGCTCTTCTCGCACCAGTGGCATATGAAATATGCTGTATGTGCCTGCAATATTTACAAAAGGAAAGTTGTTTTGAAAAGAGGATCATTTTCAAGGCCAAAGCGGCAGGGATATGAGTAACAGGCTATTTTCCAGACACAGCACAGTCTTATTGGGAGTATCCTGCTTGACAGTAACATATTCCGCAATGTACTGTGTAGGGACAGAAACAGCAAGTCCTCCAGTGTCTTAACCCCTCATTAAACGTTTCCCACACTAAGTTGCCAGTTTATTACACT
Organism: Semaprochilodus insignis; assembly: GCA_034552555.1. Classification (NCBI taxonomy): domain Eukaryota; kingdom Metazoa; phylum Chordata; class Actinopteri; order Characiformes; family Prochilodontidae; genus Semaprochilodus; species Semaprochilodus insignis. Next base: position 21,045,184 of record CM067494.1, read on the forward strand.
CATTGGACAAACACCCAACAGGTTTACAATTGCTGACTGTAAATCATGCACAGTTAGCTATCCTCTAGCCTATCAATGGAAAGGGTCCACCCTAAGACCACTACTAAATTTGGGTGGTGGACTCTTCTCAGCATAACTATGACACCAACATGGTAGTGGCATGTGTTATGAATTTGGCACACCATTGTTGTTGGGTTACATTGATGGATTGAAAACTGGACACCAATCAAAAATAACCAGCTAAAATTCACCTTGTGGTGAGGGATGTGGCCCTATATTCCCAGGGTCCTATGTTCCCTCACTGAAATTTCCTAGGAAACAAATTTATGTTTCAATGGCCCCACATTTCAGCCCCAAGTTGCTTTAATCACTGTGATCTGATGTGACATTGATTTAGCTTATTATTAAGATTTCAAAGCATTGAGATTTGATTAGCCAATTTTAGAAGGCCTTAATGAAACAGTTATTCATTATACTGCTGGGAACCTGGGAACATAGGAAAGCTTCTGTGGTGAGACTTGGAGTGTTGATGAAGGACTGGAGAGTGGTTAAAACAAAGTACACATAGGAAAAAAAAGCTATAATAGCGGAACATATCCCTATACGTAAAGTATACACAGTGTTTAATAAGGACACACAGCATCACTGATATTAAGCACCACAAGATTCTTGGTCCCCTGCAGGAGAATCCTTGGCCAATGCTAAATGTGAATGAGTGATGAAGTGCTTTGCATCTTAAACTCCTACAATGCTGACATACATGATATTCATCTAAATGCAACACCCAAAACCTGCCATGTTTGATGATTGGCATTGGCAATGGTGACCTTAGGCTCATGTACACTTACTCATTGCTTTGCTAGGAAGATTATACAAGTTGTGTGCACACAGTTGAACATGTGTCAGAAATAGATGCATTTAACAGTAGCTAAATGTATTAATCAAAAGAGTGTCTCAATACTTCTGGACACAGAGTAGGTGTAGTCAGCACACTCATTTTTCTGGTTAAAACCTAAATATGCTTTTAGGAATGGCATATGTCTAAGTGAAAAATATGTTTTCTGAATATAATGGAGGCCACACAATAACTCACAAAGCCAGATGCAACACATAAACAAACCAATGTTGCTAATTTTTTTAGAAGGCTATTTTAATTGTCCATAGAAGATTTAGCATTATTTAAAGAGCAATTTCAAACCATAACCTTCGGCAGAACAGTAATATTAAGCCTAATTTAATTTGTGTTGAAAGCGTATTAACGTTTGAACGTTTTAGAGGTGTCAGAATTTCAGCATCGCTGTTTGGAAACCGCAAATGATTCAGAAACCTGCTTGTCTGACTGAGACTTCACACTAATAACTGTTGAACACACTGCACAAACCTTTCACATTACAAAATGTTTAATACCAAGACAGCAAGCATACAAAAAACCCAATGTTCAAACCAACAACACGTTTCCAGTGCAAATTCAAAGAATTACAAACTCTTTTTCAGCCTTCAAATGGTGCAAGAGAAGTGATCCAAGTATAAATACAGTTTCACGTTCATTAATAAATACATACATTCAAAATGTTGATAAATTACAGCAAATAAACAACTTCTGTTAATAAGTTAAAAAATAAGTTTTTCAATCTTCTCATTTTGGTCATATATTAATGAAAATCGTTCAAGTCAGAAAAACTGCTACAACTCAATTAGCCAATAGACAGTAATAGTCAGTATGTGTTATATTTTCATTGCACTGACCAAATTTCCTTATATTTTCATATATATATTGTGATGACATCTTTAAACAAAATAGTTGAAATTTCAAGACTTTCAAAGGGGTGTGGTACACAGTGAAATGGTAAACAGCAAGAAGAGAAATTGTTAATAAAGAATTATACAGCAAGTGTAAACCACTTAGCATGAGGAATTGGGCTAAGAAAAATATCATGATGACTTAATGCACTTTGGCTACAATTTTACACAGTGTACTATTGTGTATGACAGTTATGTGCCTTCTTATTGTTCTCTTCTCATCAGTCTGATGATTGTCCTGAGGACAACACCCCCTTACCCCTCAAAAATGTATTGACATACACTGGAATGTATGTGTACAAACATAAAAGATACTAAAAAATAATGCACTTTTTTGGTGCTGCATTTTTTAATTCTCAGTAGAACCACAGTGTACTCTGAAAAAAGAAAAGTGTACTCTGAAAAAAGAAAAGAATAGCCTAATCTTTGGAAATAACCGTTAAAAACTGTGTCCATGCGCATCATTAAACCTTAAGACCTTGATGGGCTGTTTTGCATTAAGCAGTTTGTATACACAGATTGCCATTACAACTAAAACCTGCCTTGAAGCATCATTAAAAACAAGCAATCTTCGAAAGCAAGCTGAGCCACTCACTGCAGATATTGAAAAATTAAGTCTTCAATGACCCAGTGATGCACATGACCTGTGCAACTTTAAACTAAACACAAACACTGTAAAAATGAACTAATATCAAAAAGTAAAACTGGTTCAAATACAGTAAAAAGACCCAAAATGTACCTTAAACAATTTAATGTGGTAAATGTGGTAAAATGCGACTTGTTGTCCAGCTGAAGCTAATCACGCTGTACTATAAGTTTATGCTTAAATGTACGGGTACGGTGTTCAGAATGTGGCTGTTTCATGACAATGTCCTGTGTCAAACAGTATCCCACTTAAATCACAGCAAGGCTTAAAGATGGTCAGATAATTACAGAACACTGAAGACTTGAATTCAACCTTCATACTAAAAGAAAAGGAAAAAGGGGTGGGATAAAACGGAGATAGGAAGTCTTCATGACCACAGCAACATGCATGTGGTTGCTGTCAATCCTTCCCAGGAAAATGCTGCGCACATTTCGCATCCAAAGTGTGCTGTTCATGCCCCAAACAATGCAATAAAATAAATAAATAAATAAATACTGATCATCTGTCTGTTTCATCAGCCACATTGTAGCCATAGCCATTGCCACGAACATACATGCTAGAGTGATCACGGATGTCACAGGCAGTAGCCAACAAAATTACTCCAAACGCTTGTGGTTTATGTATCACAAAAAAGTTGAGATACTCACCCGGAAAAAAGATGCTGCAACGAAAATATACTCAAATGCATACTGTAATGCTACCAAACTGCTGTTGAGGCTGCAATCATAAGACAGATTGAACAAGCAAAAAATGCTTGAAGATTCTTTGTTATTTTCTTCACTGTGTCTACATTTTTCCCTCCCAAGTCTATGAAAGAATGTGCTTTAAATGAAGACTCTTGGGAGATGAATGTCTCCTAAAAACTTCCAATGCTGTGTCTCTTTATCTGAGGTACTCCTCATCTGAAAGGTTGTCTGGGCTCTCATCCTCACTGCCTTCCAACTCTGGTAGATCTCCCCACAGCAGCAAATTTTGTCCTGTGAGAAACCAATCATATCCATCACACTTAGATCTTACACTCTGAACTTTGTGACATATGTCTGTTTTTTGGGACACTATAGAAAAAACTGGGCTACAGAAAAACATAGAACACATAGTAGTACATCAGTTGTACATAGATGTCCAAAAGTATGCAGCCACCCCTTGTGGTGGATTGTGGGAAAATTTGCAGTAAACAAGGATTCACCCCTGCTAAAACCCACCCCAAAATTTCCGGCTCCAATGCTAATACAACAGCGTGTCTTTTCCCAAACACATCCGTCAATGCTCGCCACATTCTACTCTGGCTGTATAATTACTGTGAATTGCAGAAACTAGATGTAGCCGCTTATAGCTCTTTCTACTAGTTCAGTGTTGTCTTCTCACATTGTTTGTTTTCACCCTAATAACTCTGATCGCACAGAGATCCCATAACTGATCCCAAAGTTTCTCATGGCTGTCCCCAGGGGAGACCGAATTTCAAGGTTATGTTTGGCCTTTCAAGAGTAAATAGGCCAAGTGTCGATTAGAACTGTGCTCTCGGTAGTAACAGAGCACCACGGAATACCTGCAGGCCACACAACATGCTTACAAACCTTTGGACATAGTGTTTTAGGGACAAAACTGCTTAGCAAAACTTGTGATAAAGTTACCAAACACAAAGAACAACAACAGAACAACTATACTGAAAGTTTGCTTTGACAGAAATTCCAAACCTGATGCATCCAGCCGGTTGATGGTTGACACAGCTTCACTGTTGAACATCCAGAAATGCCCATTGTTACAGGAGAGAAGACAGGGTTTGCATGGGGCCACCACGTGATACCCCACAACATTGCCACTGAACAGGCAGAAAAAGCCAGAAAAAGAGAGAAACAAAAACAACTCAGACACTCAGTTCAGACGCAATACGAATGAATAGCAGAGCCTGACAAAGCGGTGAAACTGAGAGGTACTGGTGCAAAGCAAAAGCGTTAATCCAATTATATATGGGATCATATTAACACAATCTAATCACAGCAAATCCTTAATTTGTAAACAGAAAAATGTTTCACTGTTGGAACTGCAGTTATAATCAATGCAGCTTAAGATCATTAAATTGACACTGTTACATACCATTTTAGACAGGCGATGTCTCTTAACTTGCATTTGCAGCTTTCTGTGGAATAGCAGCCTGCAACAAAGTCAACACTCCTGCAGAGAGACAGAAAACCACTATTAAATGGATTTTTTTGGCAAACAGAGCGTTGATGTGAAATAGTGTTTTGTCAAAAACATACAGGTGCAGATTTATTTACAATGGTGGGATATAAGGGTTTTGATGTCTACAATACAGTTACAGCTATTTTATTTACTATCCAGAATGACGTACATATGACTTGCAGGTTTTCATATGTAATGTCAATAAAACAGTGGTTAAAAAAAAGTATTTCACCATACAATGCTCTGCATGCACCTCTATGCCATGAATGGATGTTAAAATAAACCCAAACCTAAAACCAAACCTTCTCAAATCTCTTTCAACACACGGTCTTGGGAAATACACTGGCAACACATTACACATAATTACTTTCTGTTAAATGGCTTTCAGAGACGTCATCTGGTTCAGATCTCTGGTTCCCAGCAACACCACTGTGAAAAATTCTGACTTTGTTTTTTTTTTTTTTTTTTTACAAAAGGAGCATTTCACCACTCTGGACTACATCTTAATGGTTTAATTAGACAGAAATGTTTAGTGTCCTTTTTGACAGCCCATGTTACAACCCAGTTTAGCCATTTCAATTCTCACAACTGTGTTGATTACACTGAATAAGAACTCTAAAATTTGAGCAGACCATTCTTAGTTAACTCACCTGTTTGGGGGCATGTCGGTTGAATACAGCTCGATTTCTGTGTCTGCTAAAAGCACAGCTTTCATCCCTCTCGTACAGAGAAGACTGTCGCAGTATATGCAGTTCACTTGAGTAACGCATTTATTCTTAAAATTGGATGTAGACATTATGGAACTGGGTCTGAACGTGTAATCTTTTTTTGGTATAAATTACTGTCTACCAATTTGACACTCCAGTACTTAACAGTCCAAACGAGCTGCTGTTGACTCCAGTTAATCACTAAAACCAGTCGAAGCTTAATATACGACAGTAACTAATCAAAAGATATCAAGAAGGAAATAGAGATAACGTGGCTCGAACTGTCTTTAAAAACAGGATATTTAAACAGGATATTAGCCAGTCGGCTACCTAGCAATCGCTCTAAACTTATTTTTAACCTCCACTGGTTGTCTAAGACAATCAGAGACCAAAAACTAAAACTAATAAACGGTCTACAAAACAGACAACCTGTCAGGATAACGCTACAGTACAAGCAGATGAACAAGGCAGTCAACACCTGCCTTTGTTAAAGCCGAAGCTACAGCTAACGCTAGGTAGCTAATTATTTTGCTAGCTAGCTAACACAACAGCAACGAAATGTGTCTAGAATTGCTAGCTACCAGTTGTCGAAACCAGCCGCTTAAGTTAAATCATATTCGAGCCGTAAAGCAGAATTTCATCCATTATCCTCTGTCGCGCTGCTAATCGCTCATCTCTTGCTAAGCTAAGTTTGTTTACGTCCCCATAAAAACCCTTTAACAGCCCGACCACATTAGCTTCCTGAAACATTTTCAAACCACTCGAGCTGAGACGCTGATTGGCTCAAAAATGGCCGTGTCCACGATGCTATTGGTTGGTCCCTTTACCTTTCGCTGATTGGCTAAAATAACGGCATTCGTGTCATATTTTTTCTTTTTTTAAAGAAAATAATTATTTTTAGATCTATTTTCCTGTTTAACGAGTCGTCACCTCTTCGCGGATTATTGTTTCCTATTTATGTGCTCTGAATATACACATGAAAAACCGCGGCTCTTTGGCAATATCGTTATCTAGTATGTCGACTGCTAACTTAACTCACAACTCACAATACCAAACCTGATATTAACGTGTCTTTAAATCGCACGCTAAAAACTTTTAAAAACAGTTTTACCTCCACGGAGAACTGTAAAATGAACTGCACTGCGGATTTAAGGGGTTTCTGATCACATCCGCTTCATCCAGCCAATGGGGCCGGAGGGGGGGTTGTCCACTGTGTCCATGAACAGAGGCGGGGTTAGAGTTGGGAAAAACTCTGAGAAATCAGCCCGCTAAGCTACAGCTACAGAAAGAACTCCCAGATCTAATGAATTCAAAGCGAAATGCTGTAAAGGAATGGAAATCGCCTGTCGAGGTAACTTTTGATAAACTAGCACGTGATCGCGACTTTAGTGAGCCAGTATTAATCTCGGACAGGGGAAGGTATGTGAGGATGTCTTGAAGGGAAACTCGACTAGGAAAAAACGGGAGAGTGAACAACTAACTCAAGCTGGAGCAGCTCTTCTTTGTGAGCTCTTTGGGTCGATGATTTACTGCTGACCTGATTCATTTGGTGTAGACTGCGTAGCGATATAGAAATGGGATTTTCTGAGATTTTAACCATTAGCCTTCTAAAACATAAGTTGTGGGCTGTGAAATGAAATTCCGAGCAGCTTAAGGCTTTTTACACTGCACTAGACTCGGTATATCGCTGTTAAATGACTCCCTGGTGTTCTTTGTTACAGGTTGGCGGTGCAATGTTATACCCAAAACAGAGAGGTATTTAACCCCCCCAGCCCAGCCCAGCCCAGGTCTCGTCTCGGAGTACATCCCCCTGTCATAAGGGCTCTCCATTGAAACTCAGTTTTAGCGCGAGACTGCTTTACTCTGGCCCTGCAGGTGGGTGTACCTCGCATCTCTGGCAGGCAAGCGAAGCTGATCCATGCTGGTCCATGCTTTCATACTAGCCTGACCCTAAAAAGACCCTTGGAGCTGCAGCAGTGTGTCACCGCAGAAAGTCCCGAAGCTAACCGCTCCGTCTGCTCACGAGACCAGACCAGAGGACACCAGAGCAGTGCAGTAGAGAGCAGTGGAGCTGCGCGAGGGCATGAAACTCTCCTCAGTTCCTCTTGCGCGCTCGCAGAGACGTAGACTCGCGTAAAGGACCAACAGTCGCAGCTCATAATGCGGGGAGACTGAGCTTCTTCGATGTGAAACCGCTTTTTTCCTTCTGGACAGCACGCATTCCGATCCATATTCACCTTTTTGGGGATATCCCGAGCCGTGTATTTGGAAACAAGCCTGTTTTTGGTTGTTTTGCTTCAGTTACGAGGACGTCGCTTAGTGTTTCACGTTTGAGACAAACATGACGTCTCCGGCGAAATTTCGGAAAGACAAGGAGATTATAGCCGAATATGAAACCCAGGTCAAAGGTAAGTGTGTTTCTTTCTGTCAGGAAAGCTCACATTTCAGTCATAAAACGTCAGACTGCGGTACGGTACTGTGTCTATCGCGCCACCTTTTGTGTTTCTCTCGCACCTCGGGCTGTTCTGTAGCTAGGCTAGCTGCTGTAGAGAGCGAGCCACCTGCGTGTGGACGTAGAGGAAAAGAGGCATTTATGCTGCTCCATGAAGAGTCATATTGATGGATACGCATAAACCCAAGGCATAGACAGGGCTGTCAGAGACAGCAGAGCTCATTTGGTCAGCTGTATCGATGAGGGAGTGTCTATGCAGTAACTTCAATTCATTTTCCTGTATATGTTTCCCTCGTATGGAATGCAGATGCGTGTTCATATGTCTGTATGGTGATGTTCCTCCTGTCAGCCTGGTGGTGGGGAAGCCTATGGACACGGCAGGGCGTTTTCTTCTCTACTGCCGCTCTAAAAAGCGGTTTTCCCCCGATCGACATTATCGTGGAGTGCCACCCTGACAGGATCTGTTTTGTTTCTCATTCATTCCTTCATTTTGCCTGTCGACTGAATGAATGCTGAAGAACAAGCCCAGTTCTGGCACACCGCACTCTGAAAGAAGCAGCAGGGATGGTGCTCAGTAAACCAGCCAGGGAGTTCAGTCATGGTTGGGTTTTAGTGAAACTAGCCTCTCTGAAGGAGTTTCCACATTAAGACCGGTCGGTGTAACATCTTTTCAGATGGTGGGGACTGGCTGGGGCTCAAGTTTCCCCTGTTTCCTCCAAGGAGGATGTGAGGTTTCATAAGGCGAGAGGAACAATACCTCCCTCCCTCCTCCCTTCACCCACCCAGATGTGATAGGAAGTGTTGCCTACTTTCCTATCCAGCCATCTGGATTTAAAAGTAAATAGCCTATATGATGTCCAGGTGTTAATGGACGAGCATATGTTCTTAATGAAAAGACGGCCTTCGTGTTTATCGTGCGGTGTGATGTGCTGTTGTGTTCTTATGGGTGTTTGCATTGCTCTTGATTGTATGAGCTATGCTTGTACGCTTATGCATCAGGCAAATAGTATCTTACTTCCGGTTTCCAGTACTTATAATTGTAATGATTTTGGAGAATTAGGTGCTGTCTTCAACTGTATATGTTGTTGTTGAGCACAAAAGCAACATTGGGGAAATGTATTATGGGTATGTTAACAGAAACATATAGTTTTTTTTAATCCGAATATTATGTTTGATATTTGATATCAGTATCAAAATTTTGAGTACTGGTCGATAGGGGTGTAATGATGATACAATCAGTCCGTTATTCGATTAGGTTTTAATTTATTAGATTCAATTCCATTTGATTCACAATGATTCACAATACGGGGTCAGTGATTTGGTATTCTTAAAAGCAAAATTTGAGTGAAGGAAAATTATGACCATAGTTACGTCGCTGCACAACTTTTGAATGGCTCTGGAGGTGCCAGGCAGGAGCAGTGCTAGAGCGAGGTGTTGATTGGTGCTGATTGATTAGAAATGTTGGCGTATAACCACTGCAGTTGCTTTAGATGTCTTAAGTTATTGAATGTTTATTCTCCACAACACGTGCCACACCTCCACGATGCACATTGCCACAGTTTTGCATGATTTCACACTATGTTTTTACATCCCTGTCCCTATTCGGCTGTTGCAGATACAAATCTGATATTACTTCTTATCTGAAATGCTATCTTATCTGTATTAACTGCAGTTCTTCCCTTTAAGATGAGCATTTAAAAGCAGGCTGTAATGTCCAAACTGCTTGAAAGCTATACTACCCCAGAAGACATTACACAGTGTGAGCGTGTGCTATATCAAACTAGCTTTAGGGTTAGGGTTACCAGTCCAGCATGTTCTGCTGATATTGTCTCCATACTGATACAGTTTGAAACCTTTGTGCCATCTCCACATGTACGAGTAAAAAGTTGACTTGTGCTTTTCTAAGCATGTAATCTTGCCTTTAAGTTTAAGTGATCTTGATCACCTGTTCACCTGGGTATTTCTGACATGAGTTGCAGGAGTTGCACAAGTTTCTTTTTTTTCTTCTTTGTTTTGGTTTAACTGAAAAGAGGCCTTTCCTGGTTCTTTTGAGCCAGGACTTCATAAGAACAGAGCTGTTTAATCGCTGGCCAAGTGACACACTGGGTGAAGTTGAGGTCATTCTGTTCTTTTCAGCTGTAACACCAGGAGCCTGTGAATGGAGCTTCTTGAAGTTAAATATCATTAGTTGGCTGCCCTAGGAGCAGTCCTTTATTTATTTTGCGGTACAATCAAGAGAATTGCACAGGCTACAACGAGACACTTGTGGATCCCTGTTCTTCACTAAAAAGTTTCATGCTTGAGAGGTTTTATGGCCTTGATTTGTGGCTTTATCAATGGGAACATTTCTTTTAAATCTCCACAACGGAAGACAGCATAGATCTTTACCAGCCTTTATTCAGCTGTTAAGTGCACGTCACACTACCTCTAAATCCTTTTCATCCAATCCCCTTTGGCTGTGGAGGATCTAATCGTACAGGAGCTGTGTTATTTAAAGACGTCTGTCTCTTGAATAATGGCCTTTTGCACCTTCCGGAAAAGCTGTGTTACGTCTGAAGCATTAATCTACGCCCTACGATAAGTGCATATGTCTTCTTGTACAGAAAAGGGAATGTAAATCTATATACCCGATATAAATATTGCACTATTATTTTCCTCCCTGGTTCCTTTACTCTCCATTTGCTGTCATTTAGACTGAGAGTCGTACCCTCCTCTCCACACCTTGCAAACCTTCAGCTGCTCTGTTTTGAGAGAATCGGAAAATAACTACTTGCAGATTTTTGCATTTTTCTGCAGTATTTCAAAGCCAGCGGCACAGGAGAGCAGGAATAGCATGCATCATTTCTCTTCCCTCTGAGTTGAGGGGGGTGGTGGGGGCATCTTAAAACGACCCAGATTTTGAAATAAACTATTCCATGTAAAATGTCACTTATGAATTAGCGACAGAAATAGGAAGAGGCAATTTGCATGGTGATCCATTTTTGTGTGAGACAGACTAACGTGAGGAGAATTGGAGAGACACGGGAAGGTGTGAAAGACGAATCAAAGCTTCAATTAAAATGGATTAGTAACAAGGCCTGGTTACAATTTATTAATAACAAATTGATGAGCTACATTGGTTTCTGTGCTCCCGGTTGCAGTTATTAACGTATAGTACGAAGGTGTGCAATACCAAGGGGGAGGGATACATATTCACTGTCTGTAGGGGCTTTTTTTGATAGGATAGATGTGAAACTGTTGATTGTAATATCTGCTCTGGGCAGGCTGGATCAGGCTCTAGGCTGCATGAACTATGCTATTCCTCTTCAGAGTTGACTTTATTGATAAATGGTAGGAGACATTCCTGTGTGGCTTTGCTGTGGTCTTTGAAGCCAGTAAATGCAGGCCAATATTATACCGCCTCAGGTTCGAGTCTGTTATTTGCACAGCACTGAGACATGGTTGCAGGTTCAGAATGTATTTTCTTTTTCTGTGGTCAGGAAATGGGTTCCTTGCTGTGTAGGTCACAGGACTGGTCAAGTGGTCCTCCTACAAGTGTGTGATGTGCTTCCCTGTATTGATTTTGTAAGAGGATTTGACTGTGAAAGCTTGTTACTGACTGGTAAGTCTTGCTCGCTGTTAAATTTGGACTTAAATTGGGTCATTCCTTATTTTCACCAGTTACTGGTTATTACATGTGAGTTACTTGAGTACGTCAGGTCTTGGCCCTGTATTCAACAACGGTAAGACACATAAGTGCCTATAGGCTATTGTTGTATTGATGAGGCTTTAAAATGCTAAAACTGCTGTCCACTCTTACTGATAATGTGTTCCTGGGCTACCTTATTGTATTGAAAATCTTGCCAGTCTTCTTGTGTGTCCAGATCACCTGTCTCTCATTGTCTAGACTTTGAATTTACTTTATCCAGAGCGCAGCAGCCAATGTTCAAAGAGGGTCGGGTCTGATCGTTTGAAACTGGAGCAGAAATAAAACACAGTTGACCCAGACATGCTTGACAGCATGGAGCAATAGTCTCCCCAGCCAGGGAAGAGAGCAGATGTGAGACTGGATAGGTTTTACTCAAGGGCTGGCAGGAAATTATGGTGAAGTAATTTTTCTTGCCACAATTAAGGAAAATAAAGGACTATTAATATCAAGTAGCAGTCCTCTCATAACATAGAAGAAATGATGATGCCTTGTGGATCATTGAAAACATCTCAAAAAAGGTCTGTATACAGAAGGGACTCATAAAGCAGTGGGAAGTGTAAAGTATGACTGCCACAAACAATAAAAAAGAAAGACAATGTGAAGGGGTTTTATGGCAGTGTTGCATGCAGGCTACGCTAATGTATTTGTCATCAAAGAGAAAGCGAAGAGAGTTTTTCACAAAGATTTAAAGATGAGATGTCCCATGTTCTTGCCTCTGGGCTTCTCCTTTACAAATCGCACAGCCTTGTGTGAATGGACAGATTGCCTATATAAGATAAAGAACACTAGGCTGTATGATGAAAAGCATCTGATCGTGAAACAGGCACGGCTCTACTCTACTGATGGGCTTGTATTTGAAGCCTTGGTTGTGGTTTGGTGTTTTGGGGGATGGTAAAGAAGTAAGAGTAGCAATTTCACACTCTTCCAGTCTCACGCCTTTCAAGGTGGAATATGAGGAGAATCGCTGTGTGCATTCCACTGCACTTCGATATAAGCAATTAAAACTAGGCTCTTTTTATGGGTAGTTAGGATTGTCATGTTCAGGGAGGCATCAGCAGCATGCTTAGTGTTTCTTGCTTTGTTACTGACTGCTCGTTTTCCCCCACGGCAACAGCATGGGGCTGGGCACAGTCGACGTGGAGAGCCTTGACGCCCAGAGCAGCTGTTGATAGAGATAGCGAGGAAACTGAGAAAGAGGCCTTCGTTTGGCTTCATCATCAGATCATTGGCCATACATAATTGGGTGGTACATCAGGCATGTCCACAGCAGACAGGCAATGACATGAAATAATCACTTCTTTGGGTAGAAAGCAACGGGTAAGGGCTGAACCAACAGCAGTCACATGTTGGAAACCATGTCTTGCATCACGTAGTTTGTCATGACATGGTCATATTTTACCTCAATGTGGCAATGCTCCCCCGACCTCTCCCTCCCCCCATATGTCCCGTCAATCTGTGTGGGTTAGTGATCGAGACAACAATTTGGGTTTATGGCTCACCATCGCCCTTTGTTTACTGACATTCTGTGACTGTGGGAACAAATCGTTAAGTTCCCACTAATCTCCTCTTGTCTCTTTTAATACCACCCCCTTAATGGCTGTGCCTCGATTAGAGCAAAACTGCATCGATCCTCCGCTCCTGCTGCAGCCAAGACTTAATGAGAGCATGCAGTGGTGTTGTGTGTTGCTGCAGTGCTATTACCTAGATGTATTTATGCTTTAAGTGAAAATGCTGACTCTGTGTAAAGCAGTTTTCCCAAGGAAGGATGTTTGTTTAGGCCGGAGAGGAAGGACAGGAGACTGTGCCGATCGCACGTGTACCACTGCTATTGTTTGTATCTAAGTTGGAAACTTACCCCGGCAGCATCTGAACTTCCTTTCGGAAGGCCAGCTCCGAGGAGACTGACCGGACTGCGCTCGAGGCCATAGTGTTTATTTAATTATTTGTTTTTTTTGGTGTTTTCGAAAAATAGACACACACTTTGGATTGGAGACCCAAGGGATCGCAAGGTTTACACCTGATCTTAAAATGTGTTTTTTTGAAGATTTTGGTATATTCGTGAGAAAAGCAGCTCATGCTTTTGAGACTCCTTCCACCCTAACGGTGTCAGTTGTTGCGTTTTCTCCTGATCTGGTATAGTTATTTCAGTGCACTTGATGAGGGGACGCTGTCTCAAACACCTGAAGAGAAGAGCTGCGTCTATTTCAGGATAAGTTAATCATTCCTGTCTCCATTAGCTGCAGTGGGCATGTGGGACTGCAGGCTTCACTCCTTCATTACCTGTCTGGATTGCAGTAATGATTTCTGTTTCCCCCAATTCACCAATTGACAAATATAGCCCGGTGTTGTTTGTGGAGGCAAAGGAAGGGCCGTAATGAGCAACAGATGTCTGATCCCAGTGAGAGAGTGTGATAAAGGGATACATGTATAGCCAAAACAAAGAAAGACACTGAAACTACATGCCGTTCTGCCTTTCTTAACCTCCTATGTCTATCTGGACTTGGTTAGCTGCATCAGCATAATTCAGTGTGGAAATGAAAATGACTGCATTGACTTTCTGTTGTATCTAATTAATGTCTTCTTCAATACCCTCATTCTTTAAACAGTTTTTTTGGGGGGCGGTGCTGAATAATTAGCATATGGTTCTTATCCTACGTGTATGTATTCTGTCATGCTGAGTCAGAGGAAGGAAGGAGGAAGATAAAAGGGAGACCAACACAAAGAGAGAAGATGGAGGGTGGGGCATGACAACTCCATATCTTCACCATCTCCAAAGTCGATCATTGCTTTTTCCTGTGACTGCCTAAATTTGAGAGACATTTCTCTGTGACAGAATGTTTTTACATTAGGAAGTAGCCAGGCCAAACGCTTGCACGTCTGTACACCCGTACACATCCCCATAGCTCATCCTGCTGAAGGACAGTGTGGGATCGAATAATAAGATTCCTTCTGTCAACCCGTGCTAAATTCCCTACAGTTTTACTTGGTCTGTCTCTTGCTTTCGGAGGCAAGGTAAAATCATCGAGCTCTCTCCCGGCTTCCTGCCAGGGAAGGTGCGGGGGAGGGGGAAACAGGAGGTTGCCGAATGGAAAACGATTATGTTTCTTCCCTCCATTGACCATCTCGTGGAAAGGAACGTTTCATGGACGCTCTCTTTTGCAAGGTGTCATTTGATTGGAAACATGTGCCAACATGATCTTGGGCAGTAGTTTCATAGGTATGTTTCTGTTTTCCGGTGTAGGAGCTTACAGTAAAAGCTGTGTAACTACCAAGAAATGAGATGCACAAAGAATTTGCATGTATTTCAGGTGGAAGAGGTCAGAGGTGAAGGTTTTGGAATTACAGACAGATGTTCCAGCTCTACTGATTGCATGAGTCAGTCAGAGTCAGTCAGACTCAGCCGTCACCTTAGATAGTAATTAGTGTCTGTTTATGCCGCCAAATTGCCTGAGCTGGGTGTCTGCTTTTGAAGATGTTTCAATCATGAACGTGCTTCATGAAGTTTCCATGTGGAATAAATAGGTCATGATTTGGGGAAGGGGGGTGTGTATCTGGAATTTGCAGATTCTCTCATGATATGCAGTATGTCTCCTTCTCACATTTATTTGCTTTGAAAAGCTAGCTTTTTTTTAGCATGCTCCTTGAAGTGTATCAAGATTCAATTGAGTAATTTAAAGATGTTTTATGCCCTACCTGGTTTCAAGACTGCTGAGATCAACTCTTGAGTCTGCTTTAGGTGTGCCCTGATTTAAATTAATCTCTTAGTGGTTTTGCTGGTATTTGCATACTGCCAACGGACACATTCCTCTACTTTACTGTTTGTGTTTTATGCAAAACCAGCCGTTCAGCTATGAGCAGTGCTCATTTCTAACTCTGCAACTTCAATTTGCTGGGGGCTGGAGAAGCTACAGAATCTCTTACACTGTGGAGGGAGAGGCAGTGCCCCTTAAAACGAGTAACCATTCATCTATGGCTAATCCCATGCCTGCCCAGTGGCTGCATCGGTTCCTCCCATCGCTCTCTTCACTTAAGCCAATCCTTGGTACAATAGAGCTAGCCTCCTACTCAGCAACAGGCCTGAGACCTGTAAGAATGAGCAACATGAGACCAGGTCTCTCTGGTTCTGGGAGAGGACCACTGTCTTTCTCTTTCCTCCTCTATCGCTGCATATTCACAGTGTGTGCCAGAGTAACAATAAGAGCATTGTGGGGAACTGAAGGACCAAAGCGCTCTCTGTTCTCCATTGTTCTTTTCTTTCTTTCTTGCGCTGTTCACTCCTCCTTTTCCCTCACGCTAGCCACACTGTTTGTCGGTGGGGATGTAATACGACACATTTGTCTTAGAGCGGCCCTCCTCCTGGAGCCACATACCTAATAATTGTAACCACATGATTTTTTTTTCCTTAACGCACGTTTGACCACACACTTAGGCATACAATGCTTTACTCTCTACCCTTTATCTACGCAGTACGTGTATGCTGGCTGGAAGGTGTTATATATTATTAATGTTCAGTCAGTATTTAAACAATAAATGTACCTACTTGGTTAACATTGTCTTTCAAAATGGTACAGCAATATGTTGCTTTGGGACCACCAAAACGAACATGCAGGATGTTTGTGTTGGTACGAGAATGTAAAGAAAAAGTCATAGTGCTATAAAAAACCCTTTTCTACGTTAACAAAAGCATATTCATATCCGCAATTAAAATGTCAATAAATAGAGAATAAAGGGCAGCAGTTCCTCTAAATAAACCGGGCCTAAATGAAAAACAATTGGAGCCTAGGCACTGGATATCAGAGCGGTCCCAGGGGCTGAGGGAGGAAACAGATTTCTTCTTTGTGTTAAGCCCTGCTTTGTTTCCTGTCTCTGTTTCTCCAAGCTCTTGATTATAGTCGCTGACCAATACGTGGCTTCTTGGCCCAGTGCCTTTCAATCCAAAGGATTCCTGATGTAGAGGAAAACAAAGGCAGGCCATACACCAAGGCATTGTGGGATTGCGCGTAGTATGATGGAGCATCTGTTATGCTCATCTTGCCATTCCAACACTCTTGATGAGCTCGTCTCTATCTACCCTTTTTCATTGCTTCAGGGTAGTGGAAACCTCTCCATCGCTCTATGCTTTAATTAGCTTGCTGTATGCTAAAACCTAAAGATGAACTGTTCTTATGAGTTATGTTACTAATACCTCAAGTAAAATGTCTTGATTTTGATTTGTCTCATTGTCTTCCGTTCCACGTGCCAGTAGTGTGACAGCCTACCACCTGGAAAGTAGCCAATGTGTGGGGGCATGAGTGAATGATGTTACAGCTTCATCCATATGTGTAGCGCAGCTCTCTTCTCTACTTTTGAGTTGAGGTCTCCCTCCATACAGCAGTGATAAAATTAATTACTTTGCCATAACCAAGGATGTTTTCCTATCTGAAAGCGCAGCTTGAAGACAGCCATAGGAAAAATTTACTGATTTGTGAAATGCTGACCACAAGGCAATAGCGATGTCTACCAACAAGCCAGCAATATGCAGCCTAGTAGTGAAACATGAGATCATTACTAATATAGCCTTAAAGCACCTGAAGGTCATTTCTTGCTATGAGAGACAATTAGTTGCATGTAGTTAATGCACCGGTGATCAGCCCTGATGCATGGGACAGAATGCGACAATCGGGTATTGAGTATCAGTATTTTCTGCATTGGCAGCGACGTGAGTGTTTATGCCTTTTCCATCAGACATTCTGCAGAACATGACTCTTTCTGGCTGAATTGCAGTGATGCTAATGCCTTTTTAATTAAGTCGTTCATCATATATTCCCCTTGCTTTCTCTTATTTTGTGGTCTTTTCTCCCCATATTCAGATCTTACTGTTTCGAGGATGCCAAGCTTGCACTTCGTCTAGATTCTGGAGTGCCAGCCACAATGAATTTGAGCTATTTTTGTGTCCCAGTTCTTAAACTGCACCTAGTTTTTCCCAGATTTTGCATTTCTCCAGGGCTGACAATGCTGGCTTAGATTTGTGTCCCCTTCAGCAGTTTTGCTTTTGAATATTTAGATAATCCTGTTCTCTGTACCTTCCCTTCCCAAACTTGCACAAACATGCACTGTCAGAAAAAAACGGTGCAGTGCAGGTTTTGTTATTTAAGGTGATTAACTATTGTTACATTTAACCAGGTAGTTAACAATGTAAATTGTAACCTCAAATATACAGCAATGCTTTTAAGGTCCAACTGGATGTGCAAATATGTACAAAGTTCCATTTTTTTAATGCTTGAGGTTTTGAATTGGAACAAGGAAAGATGTTTTTACATTGGCACAGTTGAATAAGGAGACTTCAGTACATAGAACTGACAACGTGAACCTCAAACAAGCCCAATTTCAAATTCGTAACAATATCAACCTAATATTTGCGCCACCAGATGCTTCCAAAAGCAACAAAAACGGCAGACTGTGTGGAGAAATCTGACATTTCAGGCGGTCAGTGCGACGTTGGTCACTTTTTGCTACCCTTTCCAAGGAACTGAACAATCAATGAGCATGGCTGATATTCACATTTTAAATAAGGCTGAAGACTTCCCATTTGCCAGCTTCTTAATCAAATGTTCTGTTCCACCTTAAATGCTACAGCTTGTACATGTGCCAGAATGTAACTGGAGGAGGTTAGTTTTATTTTCCTGCCTGTGTCTGTTTCAACATGTTGCTTCTGTTTAAGCCATTGTGGTGTCTCACTGTAAACCAGCAAACACCATGAGAGAGCAGAGCTCATGAAATTATTTATGAGCTCACCAAAAAAGAGAAAACAGTTTCTAGGGCAAATTATAGGGTTAATGTCAAATCATAGGGTCAGTTACCATAAGGTAAATGGGCGTGGAAAACCACATCTAGGCTTTCTTTTTTAAAATCACATACCTTCTGTGTAGGCTATGGGTGTACAGATACACTCAGCGCACATTTGGTTTGATTCATGATGCTAGGTCCGTGATTTGGTGTTCTTATAATATTTTGAACTAAAACGGAGTATTGGAGCCAGGTATTGATTGTAGGTGCTGATAGTTTACAAATGTTGGTGTTTAACCAGTGCAATTGCATTAGATGGCATTTGCATTTACATTTAGGGCTTTTAGCAGATGCTCTTATCCAGGGTGCAAAACTGTAGGGATGCCCTCTAGAAGTCGTCGAGTCAAATCGTCAGTCGGAGACCTTTTAAGTCGACTGAGAACCTTCAAGTCAACTGACAACAGTGACCAGTTTTTTTTTGTTTTGTTTTTTCCGTAAAACAGACAAAAGCTAAGACAAAAAATGCACAAGAACTTTAAGAATTTAAAAAGGCATTTTAATAATTATTAAAAGGGGAATAATAAATATATATTTAAGTTCTAGCTGGGCTATGACGCATGATTACTAAAAAATTAAATCCACGTGACAACGTGCGCTGGCGGTTCACCG
>CM067494.1:21064362-21079359 GCA_034552555.1 Semaprochilodus insignis
GCTATATTCTGTAATTAAATCAGGCTCCAGTTCAGATCGTTCATCATATGCCATGTCTCTTTTAGTTCAAAAATATGTTCCTGTGACTCCGCTGAGTTTCTAAATGAGGAGGACATCAGATCTGAAACATATGCAAATTGATTTACTGATTACTAGATAATGTATATGGAGAAAAAACATGAACGAATGACAAAATTCTGAGCGGGGTACAGCCCTACAAAACTGCCTAGTGTCCAGTCAGAGAATGTGTTGAGCTCAGACAGTGCCAAAACAAGGGCCAGTGCTGATACCTTGAAAGAAAAATGCAGAGTTAAATACGGCATAGTACCTAGCTAGTGCTTATACCTAGAAAGAAGATAAAGAGTTAAGCACAGCAGAAGTGCAATGCAATGCATTTCAATATATACTTAGGTTAGTGCTCACTTAGTTGGTTCACAAGGAGACTCTTTGTTTGAAGACTGCAAGAAAGTCTGCTGTTCAGACAGCTAGTAGAAGTTAATTCAACCATCTGGGTGCCAGGGCAGAGAAGAGTCCTGACGCTGGATCAGTTGCAAGGGCCTGATGGCCTGAAGAGGAAGACCAGATAGAAGTGAGTTGCAGTTATCAACCTTGAAATGACAAGTGACTGGACCAGTGCCTGGGTGGTCCTACTGATAAGACTGAAACACCTTTCATGCAGAACCAGTGATGCCAAGATTGGAGAAAAAAAACATAATTAATAGAATAGCCCAGTCTCCATGATGCATTATCACATGATGCACATTGTCAGAGTTCTGCAATTCATTATCATGATTTTGTGATATGTTGTTACACCTCTAATATAGACATCAGAGAATAATTTAGATTGCTGAATGAATGTCTTATGCTACCATTAAGAATATGGAATTTAAATGGAATATGGTTCAGTAGTACAGAGGTACTGGAGGTACCAAGAGGGGTACCACCCCAGTTACAACCCTGGTTATAGTGATACCTTTTTCTGAGAATGTAGGAACACTCCAAAAATGAAAAATGAGCCTTCAGCTCATCATTACAAAGAGCTACAGTTTGGACTCGGTGCAGACTGTGACCCAGAAAGAGGGCACAAACAAGGACTTGTGCTGTGTGTTTTGGATTACCTTGAGACCCCCATGAGGAGCCCTGGGAGGTTCCTGCGTTCAGGGACAAGGAGAACTCAAAATGCTGCAGGCTTTCAGAGATCCTGCTAGCTTTTACTTAAACCAGATGTGTCTCCCTTGGTCAGACCTACCCCATAATTCCAATATGGCAAGACAGAGCCAGTCAGGCTAATGTCTAGGGTCACGCGTGGTGCTGCAGAGGCAGCCTCAGCTACGAGCCTTCCATGTTGAGAGGCAAATGTGAAGCATTTCATGTTTGTGCCTTGTGCAAGACCCACTTTGCGCAACGCTCTCTTCCGTACATGATAATTTAGAGCCTATTTTAAAGGCTGGTGGAGACCGACTGCCTTTGAAGTTTTTTCCTGTGGCCTGTCAGTGCCATTGCAGGCTTGTTGGGTCACGGTTGGGCCCAGGGGCTACAGACGTTCCAATACCAGTGAACGTAGTCACAAAGAATTCAAAGTTAAATTTGAAAGGAATTTGCATGTTTACTCTACATGCTAAAGTCATATTGATTGCTTATGCTGGTTATTGTTGAGCTTAGTTAAGATCTAGCTACCAGATATGTGCTCCGTTGTGCTGACTTGTCTTTTGTAAGCCTCTATTATTTAAAATCAGAGATAGGTGGTTAAACAACACACCTGTTGTTTAAGGGGGGAGGAGGACACTGTCTGTCTGTGTGTGTGTGTGTGTGTGTGTGTGTGTGTGTGTGTGTGTGTGTGTGTGTGTGTGTGTGTGTGTGTGTGTGTGTGTGTGTGTTTGTGTGTGTGTGTAAACCTGAAAAGTTTTAGTCACATTTCATTTGAAAACTGAAAGCCCATACACTGAACTTTTGGTAAGTAAAAACAGGGTCAGGTTTACATTTAAGCCTACAAATAATTATATCAAATATGACATATAGTTACAGATGAGCTATACATAATTCCATAGTATAAAAACTACACTTGTAATCTGGGCTAAATTTATTGCAAATTGAATCAGAACTGAATTGTGTTTAGAACAGAGTTGTACAGTTGTAGTGTTTTAGAATATGAATGCCAGATGGCTTGGCCTGTTACATGTCATTCATTAGTTTTAATCGCTTTGCTAACAACATGTACAAAACATTAAATATTATCTTATCATTATTTACTTATTAGGTTTCACACATTGGTTGTCTGTGTGCTTTTCTGTGAAATGCTAGTTCCTATCAACAGTAGGTTTGTTTGGCTTTATTTTAGGTCCTTTGGTCAGTGACGTGTTCACAGATAAAAGGACATACTTGACTGATGTATGTTTATTTTATGTTCAGTTTTATTAAATGCAGTTTTAGTTAGAAATTGTGGGACATGAATGAAGCTGATAATTTGTTCCAAAATATGGTTCATAATTTACATTAGCGAATGTGTGTCAACACTCTGTGTGTATGTGTGTGTGTGTGTATGTATGTGTGTGTGTGTGTTTGTCAGTCACATACAGTGTGTAGGCGCCAGGCTCTGCCTGTTTAAGCACGTCCACAGGCTGGAGACTCTCTCAATTAGACCCGTGACGGTAGCTCACACTCCCCCAGAGCAGATGTACAAACACAGCAATAAGCACTAATTTCAGACAAAAACCATTATGGTTCTGGCTACTCACATGAAAATGATGCTAACAGCTGCTGCCAGCAGAGAGAATTATTATCTATTCAGTACGTGACTAGACGCAGTCCGTAGCAGTATCTCAGCTGTAATGTTACTTGTAAGTGTGTTGCAACATGTTTGTGTTCTAAATAGCTTGTATTCTGTGGTGTTTTTGACATTAATGTGAGGCGTAGATGTTGCCTAATGCATAGCACCCCTGGCCACGGAATTGTGACCACTAATAATGCTGAACCTGGACCCGAGTCAATCGACCTTTATTTAAAAACCCTCATTTGAAATGTAGCCAAGCTAAATATGTTTATAGTGTCATTATACTGAAATGCCAAACAGTCGAGTCACATTATTATGAACTCTTCCTACTTTCGACGGCAGCAGCGCGTAGCTTATATAGGAAGTCGTGTGTAGAGAACTGACTAGAGGCAATACATGCTGATTGTCTTCCCTGGGGTGGATGGGATCTTCCAAGACAACATGACATGTCACACGGCTAGAAATGCCTGACATTGTTTGGAAGAGCATGACCAAGACTCAAGTACTACCCTGGCCCACTAATTCCCCAGACTTGGCCCCAGTTGAGCAACTGTGGGACCACCGCCGTGTTCGCTCTGTGGATCCTCCCCCACGCACCCTCCAGCACCTGTGGGATGCACTTCAGTCAGCATGGCTCCAGATACCTGTTACAACCTACCAGGACCTTATTGAGTCACTCCCAGCCTGTCTAGCTGCTGTCCGTGACTCGACTGTGTTTGTAATGACATAATCTAGATCAGATGGTGTTGGAACCTCTTGGCGGAGGGGACCACCCCAAACACTGCAATAGTTCTTATTAGTTCTTAACAGGTTCTTATTAATGTTAAGGGTTTTAAAAATTATTTTCTTTTTTAAAACTATGCTTGACTGTTTTGGTACTGAATCATGCTTGGTTACAGTAAATACAATGTGCTTATGACAAGTATGCTTTTTATTCTGGCCACAGATTATTAATTGTGGCCTTCACCTTAACATTGAGCTGAGGGCCAGTGCAGACTGTGCATCTGTCTACCCCTGGTATTGTGACCTGGTGTTATTTTTGCTTGGTGTCTTGCTTGACAAAATGGAGGGTTTGGAGTTCCCAAAATGCAGTGCAGTGTAGCCACAGATCTGTGTGGTCAGTGATCAACAGCAAAACTACTGACAGACCTCAAGTTATACTAGTTGTGTTGAAAAACACTTTAGTGGAACGACACTAAAGTTTAATGATAAGCCTTAGTTTAATGATGACACGGTGCATGTGTGGCACATGAGAACCCTCTCTATCTCTCTTTTTCTCTCTCTCACTCTCACTCACATTCACACGCATACCCCTCCCTTTCACTGTACTGCAGTCAAGCTGCTCCCAGTAGATTTGAACTGAAGAGAGGAGCATTCCTTTTTCCAGGACCTCATCTGTGCATTGGTGCTGTTACGAATGGGGTTGCAACACATTCTTCTCCAATGTAGCTTTTAGTAGTAAGAAATAAAGGAAAATTTATTCAATATTAAAATGAGTTAACGTAGTTACACAAACTGGATGTTATATAAGATTGTATAAGAGAATCAGTTCTGGTCCTTTCTCACGTTAATGAGATCTCAGACCCCTTGTACACACAGCCGCTCCTTTTAGAACTCCGACCCCTTTCACACCACCCACAGTGTGTGCGGTGCTCGCAAAGTGGGCAGCATTCTCAGATAAAACCAGCCTTTCGGGTAGTGAGAGGAACTATCAGACATGCCTGCTGATTTGCATTGGCCCCACTGATGGGATTGGCTGAGGCGTTTTGTGCAAACATGAAAAATCTCCCAGAGTGTATGCTGCGGTGAATGCCATTTTTCACTGTGCTCATCAGTGACTCTACCCAGCACATCTGCAGTAAAAATAATGTATTCGAAAGAGTGGTGGTGAATTTTCATTTATTCAGCGTTTAGTGTGAAAGCAGCTTCTCAGCGTTGTGTGCATGCCTAGCAACATGCTGAAATCACACAAGCCCTCGTATCATCTTATTGCTTTAATATATCAGCACTGCCATCTTGTCATGAGATCACGAGCAGGCTTTGTCCTGTGCTACATTATATGATGTTTGCTAGACTGTTTTTTTTTTTTTTACCCTCCCAGTCTGCTGGGAGACAGTGGTTGTGTGTATATACGGCCTTGAGGTCTTTATCACAAAACAAAAGCAGGCTGGGGTTGTTTGTTTAATGGCGCCCAAATCAATCAAAACAATAAACGAGCTACAGATGAACTGAACTTGAGAAGTGGTTGGGGTTGTTAGGGCAGTGCACAGAATACCACGACTCAGCAGTCCACTTCAGATGCTAAAACAGTCCAGGTGTGAAAAATGATCTCTCCGAGTAAATAAATAATACAGAAACACAGTATTATACAGTATTAAACACAGTATTCTTCATAATTACAGAAACAGCCATCACTCTAGGCTTTTCAGAATATTTTATTGTACTAATTCTTCGAGCACAGCCCTAGTTAGGGTACCAAAATAACCAGTACCAAGTGTGGTATCACAATGGCCAACACCAAAATCTTTACAATATGGCCACAAAGTGGTTTGTGACACCGGAAAAGCTCTTTTCTTTCATTATTTCTAGGAATGTGCATTCTGACCAATTTTGATATTTGAATACACATGTTCTTATGCAAAAGCATGGCAGGGAAATCCTATAGGATTAGGATAGGCCAGATAAGCCAGTGACCCAACAGAGATAACCTGTGTCACATTGGATGCTGATGAAGATCCGTTGTCTTCTATGTATATTCTCCACAGTGGATGATGTGCCAATGTTGTATTTGTCATAGAAATCAGTTTTTCTGGAACAAGCTTGCATCATCTAGAGTATCCAGACTAGGAAGTGATGTGCTCTCTGTTTTCTCAGCCATGTTCTTAACAGTATGTTCTGACTTGGGTATTATTTGAATTATGTTGGTTCTGATTCTGCCTATTGATTCAGGTTCTTATCAATTTCAAGTTTCGATTCCAATACGGTGAAATTTTTTTTCATCTTTTAACTGTGTAGTTCATAATCTAACACTATGGCAGCCATATGCCGTATGCCACACGTATAAGAACTTCCCAGGATCTATCTTCCATTAATGCAGAGCCTATGAAAATGTAAAATGGCTGCATCCTTTCTGATGTATCTTTTAAGTAATCACAGTTGTATATTATTTTGAAGCACATATGAAAGAAAACGTTTTTGTAGCAATTGATAAGCAGAATGCAAATGTTATTTTTGGTTTCCATACCTGTCATTAATCGTGTTTTGTACATTCTGTATCATATTTGTGTCATATATCTTTACACCCCTAGCCAAGGAACAAGGAGCCATTTTCATCAGCAATGTAGGCAAAACTACTAAAAGCTTATTTGGTAACACTTAAAACTTCAGGCTTATATGCGGTTTATAAGAATTCCAGTGTTTACCCATCCAAGTCAAACTGATGTGATTGGCCTGTGGGCAGGATAGATCCACACTGCCAACACTTTGTTAGCCTAATTAAATGAAGAACTGAAAGTGTTGAAGTTGAAGGCTTTTGATAACTCATGTAACCCTAATTTACATGATGTTTAGTAGCGTCTATATCGTTAAATTGACAGTCTATGGGTAGAATATACAAATGCTAGCCTAGGTACGAACTGAGGATGCTTCTTCTTAATTTCCTTTTTTTTTGGCAAACCAGATGTTGGTTCTGCTTTTGTCTCTGAATGCCTCTTTCAAACATGTACTAAAGATTTATACACATTTGAGATATATATGTACACATTTTCCATGTGTACTTACCTATATTTGTTATGGAAGTGGTTAAGGTATGAAAGCTGTTTTACTACCACCATCTTTCACTTGTCCAGAAGTAAAGGTGGACAGTAAGAGCAAGTACATCACGCTGTTTCAGGAAACGTTCTTGCTGTTTACTTTTGAACAGAGAAACGAGTGTAGCTATCAGACTATCAAAGCTATGAACATACGTAAATTTTACACATTGCACTGCACTAAAACTCATTAAACAGGACCAATTATACTGTCTTTAAATAAACTTGCAGTTGATCAGTGTTCTATTGATGTTCATAATATACTCAGAAATGACTGTGTCGTCGTTTATCACGATAACGATAAGTGATGTCATAGGCCTATTACCCACCCCTACTTACAGGTTCTTCACACAAAGCTAAACATGTTCTCTTTCCCTCTCTCTTTCTTTCTGTCTTTCTTTCTCTGTACTTCACAAAGCCCTCATTGGTGTGGGAGGTAATTCCTGCCGACTCAAAGGGCCCCCAGTCATCTGACCTTGTCAGTGATCTGGCACTGGAATGCTGAACAGATAGATGTTTTCTCTTTCTCCTGACTGATAAAAATGCAACTTTATGATCATATCACCGTTGTAATTTATGACGTGTTAGGGTTTCCCCTTCAAGCACTGTGTCTGTATTACTCCCCAGTGTTTGTTTTTTACACAGTTATTAAACAAACAAGGCATATGCTGATGAACGAGCATAGAGGTTTTTCTTTTGAAGCAAAACCTATTTTGCTTCACTGTTTTATTTTCTGAGGACTTTTAGAAGTTTCTTTTCCAAAAAAAAGGCTATTTTATCGTTTGTCTTCGAGAGAAAGGGATGTGTATGTTTCTTCAGGCTAGTTTGTTAGCATGCTGGAGTGCAGATGTGACTGCACAAGCAAAACTTTGAAACATCAAACAGCAATTCCTCTCTGATCAGGATTCCAGCCTGCCTTTGTTGTTCTTCAGATCGTATGAATACTTAAACATGGCCCAGCAAAACCAATGCAAACCATGACCTTTGAATTTCCTCATGTGCCACCATTTTGAGCTGCGTTGTTTTTTCTTCTATCAGAGAGGAAGTGGTAGACATGCCTCATGTGATCAGTACCATGATGTTGCCTGGTCAGTCTGTGAAGAATCATGTTGTCATGTTGTAATGGACAGTATCTCTGTCTGAGTTAAAAAGGCTCTGGCCACCAGTCAGCACATTGGTTTGAAAAGTGATATTGCTTACACGGTGAACAACCAGGGACCGTAACTGATTGTTCCTCAAATTCCATTTATGGACAGCACACTGGGAGACGAATGTGGATGCCACATGTGCATGCATCTGTACATTACCGCTACACCTGTTGACCTGGACTTTACGACAGAGTAGATGACATAGCTGCCTCTAACTACCATAAAACCCTCCACATCTTGATATACAGTCTGCCATGTGCCTCCAATGTATAATCAACAGTATGTTTTAATGCAAAACAGCTCTTGCTGTGACCCTGACACTGTTGTTAGATGCGCTGAAAGATTTAGTGAGTAGTTTGACTGAGTAGATGGCTGAAATGATAGATAGGGAGAGCAGAAAGGTCATGAATGCAGTGTCTGTGCTGTTGCTGCTTTTTGTTATTGCTGGAGAGCCAGTAGTCCGAACTGACCTCTAGTCATTATGCCTTGCTGACTTTGTCAGCTCTAATGTTTGGCAGGACTCAGCTAAGCCTCAGAAATGTTTATGATAGTGTCCGTCGACGTGACTTCCTTTTCCTATTGCCTCAGATATGGACGGGTGGCCAAAAATTTGAGGTCTTCTGAGTCTTCCTCTCTTTTCTCTGAAGAAATGCACCGTCCAAAAGTGCTAATGGTTGGCGGTGATTAAAAGATAATAAGGATTGCAAAAGAACAAAAAAAACTTCTTGTGAAGGAGAGTGTTCGTTTAAGAGTTATGGTTTGGTCCATAGTCTTTATTTGCATGTTTGTCACATGCTGGACATGTGCCGAACAAAAACAGTTGTGTATCTGTGTGTCATTATCATATGGGTTTGTCTGCAGTTAGGACTGGAGTTGAGAGCACTGCTGACCTTACTGTGAGCTGTGAATCTACTCCAGCATGGAATAAAATGGTGTGGATCGTATAACTAGTACATATGATAATGACACACAGATACACAACAGTTTTTGTTCGGCACATGTCCAGCACATTTTTCCACAGTGACTGCACCTCACTTAGACAGGAATTCCTTTCAGTGTGTTTATCAAACATCCACAATGAAAATGCCAATTTCTGCTTTCTTGTATAGGATATCTCTAGTATGTGTTAGCATCGAGCTAACATTGGTGTTTCTTTTTTCTATACGGGATGCTACACAGCTCACGTCTACAAACAGACTTTTTAAGTTGCAGCTTTGCAGGGAGAATGTTTCTGAACTCTTTGATTTCAACTCTGTCTCTGATTTCAAGCCCATCTCTGATTATTTATGGGATTGCGTGTTAGCCCGTTAGCCCATTAGTTTGTTATTGCAAGCGTACATCTGTTTGTGAGATTGAACATCATTCTCCAAGTGTGGTGGGACAGGCCTTTTCACCTTTTTAAGGGAGAACAACGGCTCTTTCCATTCCTCCTTCTGCCGCACTGTGTATAGACAGTATAAAGGGACAGTTTCATGTGCAGTCGAAGCTTGTGAACACAGAACCGATCTGCACATCTTGACATTATCTCTAGTAAAACTGCAGCTTGTTTGATCGAAATACAGGAACAGTATTTTAGTGTGTCCATGATAATGTTAATTTACATGTGCAGTATTGTAGTATTGCATATTCTGGCTCATATCTATCATGGACTAAATGTAATATGACATATTTTCTGTGAGTGCTAGCATAGATTTCTTTCTCTTTGGTGATCCCAACACAGCTTTGTTTAATCTGATGGAAACACAGCTTTGTGGATCTGATGGAAAAATAAAAGTTGTTAGATTCCCCAGACAGCGATAAACTAAAACTCACTTGTTGACAGCGAAGGCTATAGGCATTTGGTGTGTCTGTTTGTGCGTGTATATATGTGTTTGTGCACTTGCTGAACGTTCTGTGCTGTCTCGCTCTGTGAAAGTGCTTCCCTTTCTCACGCACCCTTCAGCGATGTGGTGAGCACATCAATAATTCAACAGGAGATCAATGGAGCACAATGCAGACGGTGAGAGGAGCAAGGCGAATCTCTCTCCCTCTCTCTCTTTTTTTTTTCCTCCCTCTTCTTCTCTCTCCTCCTCTCTGTATTCCCTGGCTAGTACAGGGAAACCCTAACCCAGTGCTCATTAGGGTGAGGCGGTGCCCCTGGGCTCCAATAATAAACACAACCGCTTGCTCCAGAGAACACCAGAGCTTCATGTTGATAGCCGGTGGAGCAGGGAGCTCCAACTTCTAAGGAGCTCTCTTGCGAAGTGGGAGGCCACGGAGGCTTTTGGAGGGGGTTGGTGGAACTGAGCTTGACAATCTGTTTGTATTGGCCAAACCTTGCCCTGCTCCAGGCCTCTCTGATAGCATACCCCCTAGCTCCCCCATTCCGGGGAATGTCCCTCACTTGTCCCAATCTTATTTGTACAGCTCCAAGTAGCCCTGTGGTCCCAGATGCCTCATCCTCTACTATCCTCCCAGCCATGAGAGGAAAGGGTGTGGTGGCAGACACTAGGCTCAGCTATTGTCTTCCCACAATGTCTCAGTCATCTGGCTGGGACGTTTACAGTCAAATAGCTGCGTGTCAGCACGAGCTGAAACCGTTTGGCTGCGCTTTGTGTAATCCGTGGCCTTTCCACAATCACAATGCAGTTCACTTTTTTCTTTCTTTTTTTTTCTTCTTTTTTTCAAGGTCTTTGTGGTTCACTGTGTCAGGAGGCTCCCTGTGCTTACGTTAGCGCGGTCAGCACGCTGCTCAGATGAATACACACTGCCTCAATGCAGCTCTTTCTCCACGGGAGCCGGACGCACACTGTGGCTCTGTGGCCACTCCACATTGTTTAAAAGTACCGGCTTGATGGGGGTGGTGGGGGAGGTTGGTGGGGATTCTGCCTCTGACCTCTGCTCTCTCTGCAGCCCCCCTGGCTGCCAGTACTGCTTCCATGGCAACTGGGGGAAAAAACGTTTGCACTGACAAATGCCTGTTCATGCATCATTTGATCATGGGCCATAAGGATGAATGGCACAAGAAGGATCAGGGGTCATGAGAGTCAGTGTATGGTGTCAGTCTTTGGGTCATTGCAGGGACTGCCAGGACTGTATGCTCTGCAGGATCTTGGGCTATGTGATAAGTTGGCCATTGCATACTATGCCATGCCCTTCCCCCCTCTTGCTGCAGTAGCAGAAGCTAAAGCATGACTTTGTTGGGCTTTCTGATAGCAATTTTAACTCTTAGTCATTTTTAAAGCAAATTATTTCAGAATGTTCTCCACAGTTTGTGCCAACTGTAAGAGGTAGAACTAATAAAGGTGCTTTTGAAAACACATTTTAATCCTCTCATTTTGTGATTTCATTATCTAAATTTCAGATTTCACGATTAAAAGAAAATGTATACTAAAATAAAAAGAGGCCTGATTTTGACTAGCTTTATTTCTGTTGTTTTTCAGCCTATGTTTTGGGTTAGCTTGGAGGAATGCAAGGGTTTCCGCTGTCTTGCTCTACTTCAGCTAGCACATCTCAGCCACTCTTGCAAAATGTCCCCTGCGGATCCAATATCCTGCTTTCATGGTGCTGGGACCCATAATCCTGCTCTCGTTTCTTTGAACGATGTGAAAGCATCTTGAAATTGACTTGGCTGGGATTCGGGATAGTATAGGGTCTCCTGCTTCCTTTGATCTCATGGTAATTGGCGATTGAGAGCAACGGAGGTCAAATGGGACATCGGGATCAGTTCATCCTCCTGTACGACTGGACGCTTCAGCCAGCCAAACCTGACTGTAGAGGAGCCCTGTCTCACATAGCCTGCCTGCCTTCCAGCCATTGTGCAAGCCAAGTTTCTACGCTCATCCAGTGGGAGCTTATGAGGTTTAGAGCCTATCTCAGGGGATCTTTTAAGCAACTTTACAAGCAGCTGAGTACTTGCCTCTGGAAAAGTAATGCTCCAGACAAACAGAATGTGGTTCATTAGCTCTGAAACCCCCGTTGATCCACACTGACTTTTGAGTGAGACTCACGTTGCCCTCCCTTCACACAATGTCCTCAACATTCCAAATCCCTCTATTAACCCAGTAATTATTCACGAGTAAACACATCAGCATTATTGTAATTGCAGCAGGCTAATCACATCGTTGTGGTATTTCAGATTACTCTTTGCCGTCATAAACAAGAGTCTGGAGCTTGGTCGAGGGAGCCTTTCGAAAAGTTAGTTTGGGATTCTGCAGTGTCATCTTGAATAGCATACAGATGCAGCTCCAGATATAACTCCGTGATCCAGTTTTAATCCGTTTTGAAGACAGTCACACATTGTCTGACAGCAGAGACGATCATATCAGTTTGTGAATACTTCCTTGTCTGTCTAAACATGAAGCTTTCTCATTCTGTCATTTCTGTGCTACAGTATTTATTAGTGATTTTTTTTTTTTACAATCAGTTTTAGGAAATCTTTTTTGCAAATTTGCCATACTATATCTGCAGAAGCTCACCCTGTGCCTCTCTCCTTTGACTGGAATGCCACATCTGAGCCTGATACAATGCACTCACTCTTTGGTGAAAGTAGCTGAGATACAGATGACTTGGAGCGATGAGGTCAGAGGGATTGGGTGACATGATACGATTACAGTGCCGCAGTCACCTCATTTGAAACATGGACAACACACGGATTGTTGTGGAGGTGCTGAATTGACAGTGAAATAAAGATGACATGGTGTGCTCGCTATACATTTGGACTCGTAACCTCAGGAAAGTATCAGATGTCTGGACTTGTGAAGGGGGGGGAGATTGTGATGCTTTTGTACTGAGTGATCCTGTCAACATATGTCACTGCATATTGTTAGAGAGTGGCTTCAATGTGGTTTGCATCATTACAACCAAAACCAGATTTCTATGGAACAAATACTGCAGAACGTCATCAGAGGTTCATCATCTGTGGCAGAAGCTGAAGTACAGTACTGGGGCCCTTTGGAAGATTGTTCTGCATGCCCATCAGGATTACTCTAGGGCTCTCAAGTGGTGCAACTATGTAACTGTTGGCCCTGTCATCAGGAGATTAGAAGTTCAATCACCTGATGCTACAGACTCGCTGTCTCTGTGGGTTGGTGCAATTCCAGCTGGTGCAAGCGGGTAACGGAACTGGCACGTTGAACAGTCGAATCGAGCATATGCTAGCCTTCACCCGCTTTGTGTTGGTAGTATTGTGTGATTGGAGTAGACTTGGAGTAGGCTAGTGGGGTGGAATGGGTCATGACTAAATTGGGCAGAAAATGTATAATAATCACGGAAGGTCTTTAGCAGCATAGATTGTTTATTTAAGATGGAGAAAGATGAGAGGATGCTCTGTACTTTCTTTTTTGTTGGGTTATACTGGGTTTGGCTGGAATTCAACAACAAGACGTTTGTTATCCATAAAAATCAGCATCCAGTTTATTCCACCACTTCAGTTGACAGCAAAAGATGAATAAAAGCTTTACGGAGAATTCCACGGAATTTTGCCACGTGCAAAGGCTGAATCCTCCATTGCGGCTCTGTGCAAAAAACAATGGAATATCTGGCTACAAACATGTGAATGCAGCATTGCTCGTCTTTGCTTGATCCGCTGTCTTCTAATATTCACTGTACTTAGTTGAGAGATGTGCTCTGAAGTGTTGGCATGACTGACGACATGTTTTTCATAAGCCCTATTACAATGAGCGGGACATTATTAAAGCAGGGCTTTTGTCAGCTGGTCTTTCCGTTATTGTGGGTTTTGCAAATACTACTGGCATGATTTAAACACCTTTCTTTTTAAATTTTCTTGTGAACAAAGAAAGCATTTCTCATGCTCATTTATTAAAACATTTAAAAAACGAGTAGTTCCCCACCTTTTTGGAAAACAACACACACCCACTGGCCACTTTATTGGGTACACCGTCTTGTATCTACTCATTGTCCATTTTATCAGCTCCACTTACCAAATAAGTACACTTTGTAGTTCTACAAATACAGACTGTAGTCCATCTAATTCACTGCATAAGTTTTAACCTCTTTCACTCTGTTTTTCATTGCTCTGGACCCCCAAAGGACCACCACAGAACAGGTATTATTTGGGTAGTGCATCATTCTCAGCACTGCAGTGACACTCACGTGTTGCTGGAGTTTTTGAACACTGTGTCCACTCACTGTCTACGCTATTAGACATTGCTGGTCCACCTTGTAGGTGTAAAAGCCAGAGACGATAGCTCATTTGTTGCGGCATAGTTTGTGTTGGTCATCCTCTAGTCCTTCATCAGTGGCCACAGGATGCTGGCCACAGGACGCTGGCCACAGGACGCTGCCCACAGGATGCTGTTGGCTGGATAGTTTGGGTTGGTGGACTATTCTCAGTCCAGCAGTGACACTGAGGTGTTTAAACACTTCAGCAGCACTGCTGTGTCTGATCCACTCACACCAACACAACACACACTAACACACCACCACCACGTCAGTGTCACTGCAGTGCTGAGAATGATCCACTACCAACATAATAGCTCTGGGTGTATATCCATGCATTACTGGGCTGCTTTAAGTGCATTTCAGATGCATCCTCTGCAATTCCTTACAATTTATTACACCATCACACCCTGTTGGACACCTGAGTGGCAAATTAATGTCCATAGCTTTTCCTGCAGACAGTGCTGAGTTGCTGGAGGATGGTATGTGCCTACTAGGATGAAAAGATGCAATGGCAAGACTTTGCATCAGAAGAAGGTAGGGTTAATGTCAACCTAACTGTGGAGATAATGCAGTCTTGGCCTATCTGGACCTGCTGGTCATGCTGACCCTGTTGATGGCTGAATTCATTGGGTTCACTCAGGCATGTAGACAGACAAGGGAGGCAGATGGTTATTACTGTGACACTCGTAGAAGATCTGGTGACACTGCAGTGTGATGTTGCATCATTTTCAGCGTAATCTCTTTTTACTGTTTTCATTCATGTAATAGCAGGTTAAGAATTTGGTCATGTGTAACTTAGTGCTGCTAATGACTGTGTTCACTCATGTTGTTATAGTCAGGGTATCAGGTTGATAGTACCTAATTCATCATGCATTCTAACACTTTGGTTCTGTTCAATTTAAATCAGGTCTGTAATTTGTTACAGCTTTTTTTCCTGTCAAATTTGGCAAGTCTTGGTCTATGCGGCAGTATTATAGAGCACCTGCAGTCACCTTATGTTCTTTCTCATTAAACAAATGGGAACAGACAACGTGATTTTTTTTTTTTAGAACAGTGTCCCTCTCTCTCTCTCTCTCTCTCTCTCTCTCTCTCTCTCTCTCTCTCTCTC